>JACXGM010018286.1:5449-19251 GCA_016801145.1 Umbra pygmaea | reverse complement strand
TTATTTTCCATAATGTAATGATAAAAATTAAACTTTCATATATTTTAGATTCATTGCACACCAACTGAAATATTTCAGGTCATTTATTGTTTTAATACTGATGATTTTGGCATACAGCTCATGAAAACCCAAAATTCCTATCTCAAAGAATTAGCATATTTCATCTGACCAATAAAAGAAGTGTTTGTAATACAAAAAACAAAGAAGAAAAAGTCAAACTTCAAATAACTATGTTCAGTTATGCACTCATTACTTGGTCGGGAATCCTTTTGCAGAAATGACTGCTTCAATGTGGCGTGGCCTGTGGCACTGCTGAGGTGTGATGGAGGCCCAGAATGCTTCGATAGCGGCCTTAAGCTCATCCAGAGTGTTGGGTCTTGCGTCTCTCAACTTCCTCTTCACAATATCCCACAGATTCTCTAAGGGGTTCAGGTCAGGAGAGTTGGCAGGCCAATTGAGCACAGTAATACCATGGTCAGTAAACCATTTACCAGTGGTTGTGGCACTGTGAGCAGGTGCCAGGTCATGCTGAAAAATGAAATCTTCTTCTCCATGAAGCTTTTCAGCAGATGGAAGCATGAAATGCTCCAAAATCACCTGATAGCTAGCTGCATTGACCCTGCCCTTGATAAAACACAGTGGACCAACACCAGCAGCTGACATGCCACCCCAGACCATCACTGACTGTGGGTACTTGACACTGGACTTCAGACATTTTGGCATTTCCTTCTCCCCAGTCTTCCTCCAGACTCTGGCACCTTGATTTCCGAATGACATGCAACATTTGTTGTTGTTTTGTTCTGCTTCTCTGTAGCCCAGGTCAGGTGCTTCTGCCGCTGTTTCTGGTTCAAAAGTGGCTTGACCTGGGGAATGCGGGACCTGTAGCCCATTTCCTGCACACGCCTGTGTTAGCAGGTGTAACTAAATAGGCAGACAGAGCCTATTAGCAGGTGTAACTAAATAGGTAGACAGAGCCTATTAGCAGGTGTAACTAAATAGACAGACAAAGCCTATTAGCAGGTGTAACTATATAGGCAGACAAAGCCTATTAGCAGAGGTGGAGACATTTGTTACTGATGAGTGGAAGGGGAACGGTGACTTCAATAGACAGGTGACGCCGAGCGCCAAATCCTAGTCACCCCAGTAGGGGGAGCTCCAGGATCAGAAATGCTGACAGTACCCCCCCGACGTGTAGCTCTGGTGGCGTGGTGCCCCCTGCCCAGGGGACGACCCAGAGGATGCGGCGCTGGATGATATGGCTGTCACAGATGGAAATCTCGTAGGAGTGCGGGGTTTAACACATCCCTGGCTGGAACCAAGCACTGCTCCTCAGTGCCATACCCCTCCCAGTCCACAAGGTACTGGAGGCCTCCCCACCGCCGTCTCGAAGCTGGGTCCGTGCGCAGAGCCTGCTGACTCTCTATATCCAGTTCTCAAATCACAGGGGCTACGATACAAGACTCTGGGATTAAAGGACTGTCATCTACAGGGAACTCCTCTGAGTCAAACTGGTAAGAAATAGCATTGGTCTTTTGGTTCTTGCTGCCTGGGAGTATAAGTGAAGTATTATTTTTTCTCAGAGAAAATCCTTTTCTTTGCCGGATTTCGCTTATCCATGTCGTAAATTCTAAGGGCGAGGCCTCTAAACCGTGCATAAATGTGGGCGTGATATTTAAATTACGATGGGATTTCAAACGTCTGATTTATCAACGCCCGTTCTTTCGTACGCTGGAATTGGAGTGATACGAATTTTTTGTAAATCACACGTGAGTCTCGTCGTAAGATGATTTCTGCGCTCAGATCTACACTGGTTTCTACGCAAGTTTGATAAATGAGGGCCTATATGTCTATAGTACTGGAGCTCAAGGGTGGAGTTTTCACAGACAAGCTCCACAAAACCCAATTAAATATGTACCTCGACAGAAATGTGTCTTTGTTAATGAGTAAACATGACAGTTTTTATCAAACAAATTTGTGTAATTTGTATCTGAAACAAGTGATGCTTAAAGTAGCTAAATAAGAAATAAAAAAATGAATTTTACATTTGACATTTCCCCCTACTACAGTGGCTGGGAGATTAGGAAAAAGTTACCTGCATTTGGCACGTGCTAATTTCCTGACAGGAAGTTGCCTGTCATCACACTTCCTGTCTCTAGGGACTTCCGGCAAGATGGCGTATTGAGCAGCTACCCACATCTAAGGCTAAAACGACCTTGTCCCAAAGTTGATAACTTGGTAATTGATACAAACATTTTTGGAAATGGAAGCAAAATCTTTTTTGAAACCTGTCAGACTGATCATCAGTTGATTGGCCAACGTCTCATTGGCCGACGGCAACTTGGGCAGAGGGATGAAATGGGCAGCCTTGGAAAAGCGATCCACAATGGTCAGGATGACAGTGTTGCTATCAGTCGGCATCCACCTCCACCACGAATTGTCGTGCAGCATCCGGATGGATCAGAATGGGAGCAGTGGTGAAGTGCCTTTTGAGGTCAGCGAAGGACCAGGCAGCAAGTGTGGTCCTTTGAAAAGGTACCTTTGCAGATGTGAGCATAGTGAGGGGAGACACCAGCATGCTGTAACCCCAAATTAGTTTTCGGTAAAAGTTGGCGAATCCCAGGAACCATTGGAGCTCCAATCGAGAGGTGGGCGGAGGCCAATCCACGACGGCCTTGACCTTGCACGGGTCCATTTGGATGCTGCCGGCCGTGACGATGTAACCCAAAAAGGGAATGCTGGAATGGTGGAACTCGCATTTCTCTGCCTTTACATACAATTGATTCTCCAACAGCCTTTGGAGGACCAGTCGAACGTGGCCTGTGTGTTCTTGGGCAGAGTGGGAGAATATCAGGATATTGCCCAGGTACACAAAAGTTTTTTATTCGAAATGTCCCGGAGGACATCGTTGACCAGGGCCTGAAAGACGGTGGGGGCATTGGTCAGACCAAAAGGCATCACCAGGTACTTGTAGTGACCACTGGCCATGTTGAACGCCGTCATCCACTCATCCCCCTCCCGTATCCGGACCAGATGGTAGGCATTGCGGAGATCCAGCTTTGAGAAGATGGTGGCACCCTGGAGCAGTTCAAAGCCGAGGAGAGGAGCGGAAGGGGATAGCAGTTCTTCACTGTAATGTCATTAAGCCCTCTATAATTGATGCAAGGTTGCAGTGACTTGTCCTTTTTAGTGACATAGAAAAACCCTGCACCAGCAAGAGAGGAAGACGGGCAAATGATCCCAGCCCTGAGAGATGATTCAACATAGTCCTCCATAGCCTTGGTCTCAGGACCGGACAGTGAATAATAGCACCCATGGGGGGGGGGCGCTCTTCCAGGGTGGAGCTTAATAGTGCAGTCATAAGGCCGATGGGGTGGCAGGGAGGTGGCACAAGCCTTGTTGAAGACCTCCTTTAAGTCCCAGTATTGTGCAGACACAGAAACCAGATCAACGTCGCAGGAGGCAGGACGGACATTGCTAGTCAGGGCATGAGGAGCAGACCTCAAAGTGTTAGGAAGGCAAAAGGAACTCCATCCCGCAATGGAACCCGTCGACCAGTCGATATGGCGGTGTGTTTGATTAGCCAAGAAAGGCCCAATACTACTGGAATGTGGGGAGAACTCAATGGTGAAACTGTATTTCTTCGGTGTGATTTCCAGACAATACCAGGGAAACAGGAACAGAAACATGAGAAACACATCCCACAGAATGTCCATCCAAGGCAGTGGCCTCTATGAATGTCTGGAGAAGCTGTCCATTCCCGCCCTCATGGATGAGCCTGGTCTTTTGATGGACAGCTGGCAATGGAATGTCCCGCCTCCCCACAGTAGAGACAGGTACAACTCGTGACTCTCCTTTGCCATTCCTCTGGTGTCAGTTGAGCCGTACCCAGCTGCATGGGCTCTGAGGGGCAGGGATCGGTAGTTCTCAGAGGGTCTCGGAAGGACTTGGCAGACAACAGAAACTCACGAGGTGTTCTTTCTTCACTTCCGCGTTAAGTCGGTGGTGTCTGGGCGGGGCGTTGAGAACTCCTTTCCCAGTTTCGTTTGCGTAGTCTGTTGCTAATCCATGTAGCGGGAGTAATAAGCGAGTCTAGATCCGAAGGCATGTCCCGAGCTGCTAGCTCGTCCTTAATGGGTTCAGACAATCCAAAGAGAAGGGCATCGAACAAGGATTCGGCATTCCACAAACTCTCTGCAGCAAAGGTCCGGAACTTTATTGTGTATTCGGCGACACTGCTTGAACCTTGCTTTAGCAACAAAAAACAAAAGATGACAAGCTGCCTCCCTATCAGATTGTGGAACATCGAAAACTTTCTTCAGCTCAGCCGAGAATGCTTCCAGGCTGTCACAGACTGGCAAGTGTTGTTCCTTGACAGCTGTAGCCCAGTCCAGGGCACGTCCCAACATCAGGGTGATGAGATTATACCTTGGCTACCTTGGCCTGTTCAGTAGGAAAGGATGATGGCTGGAGGTCAAAGATGAGGGAACACTGAAGCAGGAATGGATGACAGGACCGGGAATCTCCTGTGAATCGTTCTGGTGGGTGTAAGTGGGGCTCCCGTCAGGGTGTCATGGGAGGGGTCTGAATACCAGGTTGAGATGGGGGAGACGGTTGATGAGGTACCCTCGGAACAGACAGTGACAGGGTTAGCCTCTCCAATTGTTGAGTAAGGCTCTCGGTAGCCAACCTCTGATGCTCTCTTTGAGCCCAGAACTCATCCACTAGGGAATGCAGGGTCTTGTCGTGGCATTCCACAGTAGCCCCTTGGTGGGTTGCATGTTGTAGATGGTCAAAATCGGCTGGATTCATCATGGCCAGATCGTTCTGACACAACTCAGGTTAGTGGACCCAAAATGCGGACACAGAGGCAGAGTAATTCAGGTAAAGAAATTTTATTTATTACTGGAAAATTGGCAATATCGTAGTCGGTTGATGGGCAAGGTTGGTAACAGGATAGTCAGCAGAGGTACAAGGGGACAGGCAGGCTCGTAGTCGGGTGAAAACAGGCAGAAGACGATACTGAGGAAAACAGAACAAAAGCACGGATACGGGAGATACACTAGAGATAATATGATGCTGGAAACGGCTGTACAAGACAAGATGATCTGGGATTGTTTATATACAATAACTAATGGGGAACCAGAAACACCTGATGTGGGGAGGAGACATTACAACAGGTGAAACATATCAGAGTGTGACACAAATATATTTTTCTATAAAGTTCAGTAAAGAACGGAATGGAAAAAATAAAACATGTTTTATGAAATCAGTCAGTGTTGTAGTGAGCCAGAATGGAGCAGTGAGGACAATAAATGTTTTATGAAATTACAAACCAAACTAGACAATATCTGGAGGGAGAAATAAAAACTTCATATTTTTGCAACTTAGAAAAGAAGACAAGAAAAGAAGCAATAACATGTTTAGTGATAGATTGAAGTGAATGTAAACAAACTAAAGTAATAGAAAAATAAGTCTTCCCTTTCTATACTAAACTTTATACATCTGCATACTCCAATACTGATTCTGCAAACTCCCATACTGATTCCTCATACTGATTCTGCATACTGATTCTGTATACTGATTCTGCAAACTCCCATACTGATTCTGCATACTGATTCTGCATACTGATTCTGCATACTGATTCTGCATACTGATTCTGCATACTGATTCTGCAAACGCCCATACTGATTCTGCATACTGATTCTGCATACTGATTCTGCATACTTATTCTGCATACTGATTCTGCATACTGATTCTACATAGAGCTAGGTAGATGCTGTTATTTAAAAATTGTAATTAAACAAAACCCCTGGTTCTGATGGACCCACTGAGAGCTTTTATAAAATATTTTGGAATGATATCAGAAATATGTTGTTCAAGGCAATACAAAAATATATGGAGTAAAGAGAACTAATGCCAACTATGAAACAAGGCTTGATAACTCTTATTCCGAAACCTGGCAAGGATAAAAGATTCATACACAATTTGAGACCAATTTTACTACTCAACACAGATTATAAACTGCTTTCGGTATATGTATCGCAGCTAGACTGAAACTAGGTCTGTCCCAGATAAATGAAACTCAATCTGGGTTTCTTGGTGGTAGATCTATCTACAGTAACATAAGACTGGTTTTAGGTTTGATTGATTACAGCCATGTGTTTATAGAGAGTGGAGTAACTCTATTTTTAGATTTTTACAAAGCCTTTGATTCGGTGAAACACCCATTTATTTTACAAATGTTAAATCATTTTGGCTTTGGTAAAACATTTATAAATGTAATAGGTATGTTATATTGTGATATTCACAGTTATGTAGTTCTGGAACATGGTACCTACCCAAGATAGAGGTAGGGAATTCAATAGAGGAATTAGACAAGTTTGCAACTGATCTCTATGATTTATTTTGGTTGTTGAACTTATGTCAATTATGATTAAAAACAATATTATAGAAGGCATAAATATTATGGAGAAACAAATGATAATAAGTCAATTTGCGGACGATTCTATTACACAAGTTATTTATTATACAAGTTATTTAAGGATATCTATTATACGGGACAAATCCCCAAAGTATTAGACTACATAAATCAATTCTCTAAAGCAGCTGGACTGAAATAAAAAATTTATAAATGTCAATTATTCGCTTTGCATGATCAATTGGCACACTCAATTTGTAACATAAACGTTAAATCACAAATTAAAATGATCTCTGTCAAACCTCCTGTTAAGGCCCCATGTTCATGTTCTTCTGTTAAAGTCTTATGCTCTCTAGATAGAGCCCCTAGCTCACAGGTTAGAGCCAGTAGCTCACCAGTTAAGAGGCCCAAGCTTCGCTGGATAGGGCCCCAGTCCTCTAGCCTCAGGCCCCAATCATGCAGCCAGAACTCCTAGATCCACAAGTCCTGCACCCCTCTCACTCCTTGTTGAGAGGTTTGACAGAAATCCCACGGCATGTCTTCCATTTTTCCATCGTATGGATACATGGTCCTTGAACCCCCTTTGTGTTCCATGTTGAAGAGGGGCAAGATCTTATGGACAATGTTTCACCTGTCAGATCAGGCCCTGGACTGAGCATATGACATTTTGGAGGCAGACCGCCCTTTTATGGACTCATACGAGGGCTTCTCCCAATTCCTGAATGCAATGTACAGATCGCCTCCTAAGAAAGATGACGCCACTGAACCACCACTAGATGTCACCTTTAAGTCGTCGCTGGATTTCGCCACTGAACCGCCACTAGATGTCACTGCAGAGTCGTCGCTGGATTTTGCTACGATGTCACCGCGGAGTGGTCACTGGATGTCACCACTGAGTTGTTGCAGAATGTCACTGCTGAGTCTCTGCTATGGTCAAAAGCTACGCTACAACCTGGGCGTTCAGCAGCCATGATAAGGCGATAAGCCTGGTTGCAAAAGAGCTCGGTTTCTGTAATAGTCTACGATAATGAGAGATATAATATACTTGATTTACTGAGGTAATAATCATTTTCATAATGAGTATATGATCTCAATCGCTAGATTTAAGCCTTCTGCAATTTATCATGGTGTTCATTTTTTTAATTATGGTCTTGTTGATTTTAAAACCGGCAATAAAAAAGGGACGTTTAGGGCATGGCTATGGCGTTTAGTTGTACGACAAGACACTCAAATGAGTTGGCAGTTCACTTTTTCCGGTAAGTAACTTTACATTTTGTTTTACTTTTTAAAAATATATTTATTTATAGATCATTTTAAACAAACAAAAAGAGCAGACCACACCATACAACATACACGTATATTTACATACACAGAACACATTCTTTCAGGTCCAGCTGGACCCAACACAGTGCCAAACCCTCCACCCCACCCACTATACCCCCCCCACAAACCCACATTGAACAACCAAAGAGAAAAAGGAAAAAATATATATAATAATAATAATAATAATAGAAAAATTACAATTAAAAACATAAAAGACAATACACAGACATACACTCACCTGAAGGATTATTAGGAACACCCGTTCAATTTCTCCTTAATGCAATGATCTACTCAACCAATCACATGGCAGTTGCTTCAATGCATTTAGGGGTGTGGTCCTGGTCAAGACAATCTCCTGAACTCCAAACTGAATGTCAGAATGGGAAAGAAAGGTGATTTAAGCAATTTTGAGCGTGGCATGGTTGTTGGTGCCAGACAGGCCAGTCTAAGTATTTCACAATCTGCTCAGTTACTGGGATTTTCACGCACAACCATTTCTAGGGTTTAAAAAGAATGGTGTGAAAAGGAAAAAACATCTAGTATGCGGCATTCCTGTGGGCGAAAATGCCTTGTTGATGCTAGAGGTCAGAGGAAAATGGGCCGACTGCTTCAAGCTGATAGAAGGGTGACTTTGACTGAAATAACCACTTGTTACAACCGAGGTATGCAGCAAAGCATTTGTGAATCCACAACACGCACAACCTTGAGTCGGATGGGCTACAACAGCAGAAGACCCCACCGGGTACCACTCATCTCCACTACAAATAGGAAAAAGAGGCTACAATTTGCAAGAGCACACCAAAATTTGAAGACTGGAAAAATGTTGCCTGGTCTGATGAGTCTCGATTTCTGTTGAGACATTCAGATGGTAGAGTCAGAATTTGTCGTAAATAGAAAGAGAACATGGATCCATCATGCCTTGTTACCACTGTGCAGGCTTATGGTGGTGGTGTAATGGTTTGGGGGATGTTTTCTTGGCACACTTAGTGCCAATTGGGCATCGTTTATATGCCACGGCCTACCTGAGCATTGTTTCTGACCATGTCCATCCCTTTATGGCCACCATGTACCCATCCTCTGACGGCTACTTCCAGCAGGATAATGCACCATGTCACAAAGCTCGAATCATTTCAAATTGGTTTCTTAAACATGACAATGAGTTCACTGTACTAAAATGGCCCCCACAGTCACCAGATCTCAACCCAATAGAGCATCTTCGGGATGTGGTGGAACAGGAGCTTCGTGCCCTGGATGTGCATCCCACAAATCTCCATCAACTGCAATATGCTATCCTATCAATATGAGCTAACATTTGTAAAGAATGCTTTCAGCACCTTGTTGAATCAATGCCACATATAATTAAGGCAGTTCTGAAGGCGAAAGGGGGTCAAACACAGTATTAGTATCGTGTTCCTAATAATCCTTTAGGTGAGTGTAAGTGTTAATACTGAAAGGTCAGGCCCCACATCAACAGTTGTGTCACGATGGCCAAAGCTGTCGTGGCAACTCACTTGATGGTGATGGACTATTTGTTAATTGTCTTTAGGTCATTATGTATGTTGAGTATTATTTCTCGTGTTTGTATATGTTTGGTTCGGCGCCGACCTCTGGCACTGGAGCGGTAGGCACTTGGTTACTCATTGGGCAAGAATCGTGCACTAGTTAACTATCCACACCGGTGCGTAATGAGTAATTAAGATGCCTATTTAACCCCAGTGTTCCAGAGGTTAGGTGCGTGTTATTGTAAGCGTTTTACCTCCTGTCAGGAGAGTGAAGGAGACGTTAGAAATATTCGTACAGCTGTGTTTGGGATGCTTACGCACATTTGTGATATGTACGTATGTATATTCTTAATCGAGCCTTCACCTTGTTATGTGTTGTACAGGGTATATATATATATCAGAATAGCATGAGCAAGCGTACGCTCTTTCTTAGTATCGTGTCCGATGCCGCGTAGAGCATCGTAGCTAAGAAGTTATCGAAGTGTAGCCGCTGTTAACATCTGAAGGTTAGTGTTCCCACACAAATGTTTCTACGTCGTCCATGTTCAATAAACATCTTGAACGCTCCTCCTGCATTTGGTCTCCAATCACTCCAACACTACAACTACATCATGACAGGTTGGAAAAAATTATCTTCAGCTATTTGCTACATCTCTTAAATGCATGTCTAAGGGATACGCCAAGATACTTTTTTCTTTATTGGACTTTAATTCTCTACTTGCCAAAGGAGATCCACCCATAATTATCTTTTATCTTTTATTCATTATGTTTTGTTATATGGCTGTCTTTACCTCAAATATGTCAGCACTTTTCTAATTGTACACTCACACTGTGCCTTAACTGTTTGTATTGATTATTGTGCAATCATTTTTTTAAATAATATTCTCTAGCCCTCTATTTAAAATGTGCATGTGCACAACTTGTATTGACACTGACTTTTAAACTGTTTGTAGGAAGTGGTAGGGTTTTGGGATTACATTAATATTTACATTGTATTATTATTATCATATATTGGGTAAACCTGACATTTGGCACTCGCAGTCCTTTTTTAAACAAATAATTAACAGAATATTTAATATCATATTTACAAAACAGGTACACGACAGTGGGGTCTACAAAATAAAATGGCATGGGTAATACAGAGACAAGTTCATACAAGTCAGATCAATGTATAATTTAAACAAACTATGTGTTCATGGATTTATTTTCTCAGAGTCCTTTATAGTATAAATATAGTTGTAGATGATTCTGAAAATCAAAAAGTTAGGTTTACTACAGGCAAACTTGCATTTGTGAAGGTAATACCAGTAGGCTACTTGGCTAGGAAAAGCAATTAATTAAGAAAGATGCCTCACTATTCCAGAGATCACCATTTGTTAATCCAAAAAAATTCATAAAAAATCTTTAAATATCCTTACACTGTAATTGTTTTTATGGTATTAAAACGGCAGATGAGGTTGCCACTTGCCTGTACTTTACTGTAATAAATATGGTAGAATATATTCCACTATTACGGTAAAAGGATATTAGTACTGTTGATTTTACAGGTTAGTTCTGTATTTAATTCTATATTTTACTGTAAAAATACACTTTACCATACCGTACCATGTATTTTACATAAAAATACACATTTTAACCATTAAATATTCATTTAATACCTTGTACAAAAGCCTTTGTTGGTAATGACAGCTTCAAGAGGCCTCCTGTATGGAGAAACCAGTCGCATTGCTCTGGTGTGATTTTGGCCCATTCTTCCAGACAAACAGTCTTCAAATCTTGAATGTTTCGTGGGCCTCTTCTATGAATCTTGATCTTCAGTTCTTTCCATAGATTTTCAATGGGATTTAAGTCAGGTGATTGGCTAGGCCATTCTAGCAGCATTATTTTCTTTTAAACCAATTGAGAGTTTCCTTGGCTGTGTTTTTGGGATCATTGTCTTCCTAAAATGTCCACCCTTGTTTCATCTTCATCCTAATAGATGGCAGCTGTTTGCTGAAAAGCAGGCCCACACCATGATGATCCACCTCCAAACTTCAGTGTTGGAATGGTGTTTTTAGGGTGATGTGCAGTGCCATTAATCCTCCAAACATGGTGTGTATTATGGCATCCAAACAGTTCAATTTTGCTCTCATCTGACCCCACTGTACTCTCCCAGTATTTCACTGGCTTTTCCAAATGTTATACAGCAAACTTTAAATAAGCTTCAACATGCTTTTTTTCAGCAATGGAGTCTTGCGTGGTGAGCGTGCATACAGTCCATGGTGGATTGCATTACCTACTGTTTTCTTTGAGACAACAGTACCTGCTAATTGCAGGTTTTTTGAAGCTCTTCACAATCGGTCCTTGGCTCCTGGACAACTCTTCTGATTATTCTTTTCACTCCTGTCAGAAATATTGTGAGGATCACCTGGTCGAGGCAAATTTATGGTGTAATGCTTGTCTTTCCACGTCCGTATTATGGCCCCTTCCTTCATAATTCATTAGGGACCCCCCATAAGAATATTGTTTTTGATTTTGGGGGTCCCAGACAAATGTATTTTAACATTGAATAAAATCATTGATAATGAAAATTATAGGTCTTTTATAGAGACATTTTATAAATTATAGAACATTTCCTAGAGCGAGGCAGCAATCAGGGCAGCCAAGCCGAGTAAGTTCTGAACCGAGAATCATGCATCGTGGAGAGAGGAAGAGGAAAATAAAGATCATCAACTTTCTTCAAGGGTACATTGTAGACATAACAGCTTGGTGAATACTGATTATTCACAGATGTCTTCATGAAAATGTATTTAATATAGCCAAATGTTTTACCATAATAATTAATAAGTAATTAAAACAATATTTTGCACCATTGTGTACAGTTAAAAAGGTCAGCGGATGCCAGCTCAGCCCAGTCCAGCTATGAACAGCCCAGCTCAGATCAGTAAAGTACATGTCAGCCAAGTAAAGCCCAGCCAAGTCCAGGGCATTTCAATTCAGGTTTAAAGTAGTTCAGCTGAATATTTGTCATCAGATTGTGCTACTTTCTCAGCTTCTCAGTTACACATACAGTAAAACATCTTAATAAAACCAAATCTTATGAAGCATATTAACCTAACTAATACAATTGTCTATGGACTGTAGCATAACAAACAAATAGACAAATTTGAAAAAAATTAAATAAAATAAACAAAAGAACATATTACAAGGCATTGTTAAAAGTCTTTTATGTTCATAACTTAATGTATTTGTGTTGTAGGTTAACTAAATAACCAAAGCAATAACATGCCACTGAAATTGTCTGTGCATGGCCCTGGCCTAAACAAATGTGTTTTAAATGCTTCTCCAAAGACGCAAAACCAACAAACCCCTTGACTTGGTGCATGGTGCTGCCATAATGAGTACCCTTGGAGCATTTAACGGCCTTGCTCAAGGACAGAATGAACTGTTATTCACATTCTACTACATTTCAGCCCTGTCACAAAAGGACCAGCTCCCATCATGTCAGTGATTGTTTCATTAACACAGGAGAGATTGTTGACGAGGACAAGGCTGGAGATCACTCTGTCATGCTGATTGAGTTAGAATAACAAACTGAAAGCATTAAAAGGAGGGTGGTGCTTGAAATCATTGTTCTTCCTCTTTCAACCATGGTTACCTGCAAGGAACATGTGCCGTCATCTTTGCTTTGCACAAATAGGGCTTGTTCCCTCACAATTTTGCCTAAGAACACAGCCATGAATACAGAGTTGGTACCAACACATCTTCCGAGAGCAACTTTTCCCAAACATCCAAGAACAATTTGGTGAGGACCCATGCTTTTCCAGCATGATGGAGCATATTGCCATAAGGCAAAAGTGATAACTAAGTGGCTTTGGGAACAAAACATCAAGATAATGAGTCCATGGCCACAAAACTCCCCAGACCTTAATCCCATTGTGAACTTGGTGGTCGATCCTCAAGAGGCAGGTGGAAAAACAAAAACCCACAAATTCTGACAATATCCAAGCATAATCAAGCAAGAATGTTTTGTTGTCAGTCAGGATGTGGCCCAGAAGTTAATTGACAACATGCCAGGGTGGAGTGCAGAGGTCTTGAAAAAGAAGGGTCAACACTGCAAATATAGATTCTTTGCATAAACTTCATGTAATTGTCAATAAAAGCCTTTGACACATTTGGGGCTCTATCTTACACCCAGCACAATTTACTTTTTACACAAACGCATGTATCGTTCTTATCTTGCACCCTGTCACGTTCAATGCTGAGAGACAGGCGCGAAGGTTCAATAATCCAATATACTTTATTCCAAAACAAAAGAATACTGCCGCGTGGGGCTTTACAAGTAAATATATAAGGCACGAACAGGAACGCGTACAGGGAGACATTGATCGACAAGAGACACCACAAAACAAACAACCTAAATACACTTACTAACGAGACATAACTCAACACACCTGGGGCAATGACATAACCTAACTGACGTAATCAACACAAATGGAAACTATGACAACGACAGTAAACAATACAGAACGGATAGAACAGACATCACTAAAGAGACACTAGGGGGGGCTAAAACATAA
>JACXGM010018285.1:0-19151 GCA_016801145.1 Umbra pygmaea | reverse complement strand
CTGCTTACAGAGAAGAGGTAAGAGTCTTGGCTACCTGGTGCCAGAGCAACAACCTCTCTCTCAACGTCAGCAAGACAAAAGAGATGATAGTGGACTTTAGGAAGCAGCAGAGGGAGGGTCCTGCCCCCATACACATCGATGGAGCTGAAGTCGAGAGAGTTTCAGAGTTCAAGTTCCTCGGTGTGTTCATCAGCGACAATCTCACATGGTCCAGACAGACAATCTCGGTAACAAAAACCGCCCAAAAGCGCCTATACTTCCTGAGGAGACTCAAGAAGTTTGGCATGTCTGTCAGGATTTTAACAAACTTCTACAGGTGCACCATTGAGAGCATCCTCTCAGGCTGCATTACAGCCTGGTACGGCAGCTAATCCGCTGCTGATCGTAAGGCCCTTCAGAGGGTGGTAAAGTCAGCGGAGCGCATCATTGGCTGCTGCCTCCCCTCCGTGCAAGGCATCTACCATAAGCGATGCCTTAGGAAAACAAAGAACATCCTCAAAGACCACAGCCACCCAGGCCGTGATCTTATCTCACTACTGCCGTCTGGTAGACGTTACCGGAGCATCAAGGCATGGACCACCAGACTTTAAAACAGTTTCTTCCCACAGGCCATTCGGCTGCTCAACATGGAACACAGACACTGATCGCAAATCGTCAGTTGAGCACTATCACTCTCTGGTCACTTTATGCTCTCTACATCTGATGTAGCAGAATTCAAATGCACCTTAAAAGCAATTTTCCATGCCAAATCTATAATATTTACTACTCCTACTGTTGTACATTTCCCAGACCACTGCTCAGTACATAGCGTTTTATTATTATTATTACTAATGTCATTATTATTTTAAAATTCTTATATTGTTGTAATTCTTGTTTATAAGCCCACTGCATAGAATCGCCGTGCCATGTCAAAAGAAATTTCTCTGCATAGGATGATGTATGTTATTCGATGCATATGATAAATAAACAACTTTGACTTTGACATGAAGAGCAGGAAACAGAATAAACTATACATACAGGAACTAAATCTACATTGCCCACAGGGAAGAAATTGTAATAATCGCACACAGGAGAAAATCTGAAATAGCACAACAATAGAATGGACTCACCATTGAGGGGACAACGTTACCGTTCCCAATATTTTGTCTGTGTAATTTTTGAATTTTTGTTTGCTTTATTCTGTTTATATTTATTTTCAGTAATAGGCTACAACATATATCAGAAGCCACATTTTGTTCTATTTAACATGAAATAGAGAACTTTCAACCTTGTCTGTTTGTTTTTACACTCACCGACCACTTCATTAGGTACACCTGTTCAACTGCTTGTTAACACAAATATTGAATCAGCCAATCACGTGGCAGCAAGTCAATGCATTTAGGCAAGTAGACATTGTCGAGAGGATCAGCTGAAGTTCAAACAAAGCACCAGAATGGGAAATGAGGTGATTTAAGTGACTTTGTTGTTGGTGCCTGACGTGCTGGTTTGAGTATTTCAGAAAGCACTCCAGAGATTTTCACGCACAGCCATTTCTAGGTTTTACAGAGAATGGTCAATGACAAAATATCCAATGAGCAGCAGTTCTTCCTTAAGAAACTGAGGTTACAGTTTGCACGGGCCCACCAAAATTAAACAATTTAAAATTGTAAAAACGTTGAGGGGTCTGCATGGCATAGTGCATTGCAGGACAGTCTACATCGCAATGGTCATGGGTTTAAGCCCAACCATGGGTTTTCAGAATTTCCTTGGGCCCCCTTGGTTAGATAAGTCAGAACTCAATCCTGAAATGTCGCACTCCAGCAACTCATTGTGTTCAGATCTAGCGCCTGTAAATTCAATAGCGGAAGTATAGTCAGTGAACGTAATCATCCCATGCATGATTCGACTAAAGGCTTCCGTGTTGGGTGAACAGTGTGGAAAGAATCAGCGACTCGGGTGACATGTGGTTGGATAACACACAGCTGTACATTTCAGTAAAAAAGGGAGAATCCCCAAAACTCCACACCCTGGAAGCCTGTGTTTTGGATATAAAGAGTTGGATGACAGAAAACTTACTTCTAAACTCTGAAAAAACAGAAATGTTTATTTTAGGTTCCAAGAAACAAAGAGACCTGCTGTCAAATCTGGCAATAAACATAGACGGTTGTACAGTCATATCAGAAAAAACTGTAATAGACCTTGGTGTTACTCTGGACCCAGATCTCTCTCTTGACGAACATGTAAAAAATATCTCAAGAGCAGCTTTTTTCCATCTCAGGAACATTGCAAAAATTCGAAATTGTCTGTCAAATAATGATGCAGAAAAGTTAATCCATGCCTTTGTTACCTCAAGATTGGATTATTGTAATGCTCTCTTTTCTGGCTACCCAGACAAAACCCCAAAAAAACTTCAGTTAGTGCTTAACACAGCCGCCAGAATTCTGACTAGAACTGCAAAATCGGAACACATTACCGCAATTCTAGCCTCTCTACACTGGCTGCCCATTAAGGCTAGGGCTGATTTCAAAGTTTTACTATGAACATACAAAGCACTACATGGACTTTCCCCTACTTATCTGTCTGATTTGGTGCAACCATACATCCCCACACGTACATTATGTTCACAAGATGCCGGCCTCCTCTGTTCCTAGAATTTGTAAACAAACAGCTAGTGGAAGGGCTTTCTCATTAGAGCTCCAATTCTGTGGAATGATCTGCCAACCCATGTGAGAGATGCAGACTCAGTCTGAACATTTAAGTCTATGCTGAAGACTTATCTCTTCAGTAAATTCTATGGTATAGTGTAGTCTGGCCCAGGGGGCTAAAAGAAAATGGCGGCACTGTTAATGAACCGCCCATGCTGGCTTGCCTGGTAGGCTCCCCTCTCTCTACTGGGATATCCTCACTCCAATGCTACCCCTGCGGTGGTTACAGTCTGCTGGTGACCCTTTGGAGGTGTGGTCTTGGCAATGTGGGTGGGTCGGAAGCATGCCTGCTTGCTCCTTCCTTGTGCAGGACCACGTCTCTTGTCCCCCCCCTGTCTCAGCCCCAGATGTTTTGCTGCAATAGTTTATGTGCCAGGGGACTAGGGTTTTTCTGCCCACAGAGACAGATTATATATTCACTTTGGAGTCAGAGCTGTGTCAAGGTACTAGACTCAAGGTATGCCCACTCAAATGTTCCTGATGTCATGTTCATCCTAGGAGGACCCTAGGAACATGCGACAGGACCATGTGGCCTGATTACTCCTTCATGTCCCCTTCCTGTGACCAACCCGCTGCTGTGCTGGATCCCATGTCACTGCGGTTGATGATCCCGTTTCCACCCGATGACGCAAGCTTTCATCTCCAGGCGGCTTCACGGTCTTCCTTCGCAAGACCACCAACCTCTATTGATGCTACATAAAGACTATGGTCACAGTCCACCCATCATATCTTCAGTGCTGGACAATAATTGAACACTGATTGACCTTATTACATTGGGCTGTGTACCTTCAGATCCCCCACACGGTACAGCCTGAAGAGGACTGCACACCCTCTTGAGTCTGGCCTCTCTCTAGGTTTCTTCCCAGTTCCCTCCTACTAGGGAGTTTTTCCTAGCCACTGTGCATCACTTGTGTTGCTTGCTTTTGGGGGTCTCGGGCCGGGTGTCTGTCAAAGCACTTTGTGACAACTGCTGTTGTAAAAAGGGCTTTATAAATATATTTGATTGATTGAAAATTTTGATTGATAAACCATTTGTGCGCCACTTGTCCTCCCACCGATCTGTACAAGGCGTTGTGGAGCTGCCGACAAGACAGGATTAAAGACGGAGTTGGGATGGGAGAAAAATCAGAAAAAAAATAATTAAAATATTTTCCAAGATAATTGGAAAAACGTTGCCTGGTCTGATTAAACATGGATCTATCCTGCCTTGAATCAACGGTTCAGGCTGGTGGTGGTATAATGGTGTGGGGGATATTTTCTTCAGTTTCAGATTCAGATAAATTTATTACCCCAAGGGGCAATGCAGTTTTACAGCCAACCCATACATTGATTTAAGAAGTGCATTATCATACAATGTGTATGATGTTAAGATATAATAAAATAAACAATAAATAAGTACTACATCAGTCATAAATCATCCTGTATACAGATGTTTCTTTTTCTCCCATAACATCCACACATTTATATATGACCCAATCATTACACACACACAAACACACACACACATTCACCTGCCAGTGACGGAACAGAACAGCAGGGTGCAAGAACAAGTTTTGTAATTATGTATATTCATATTACAGTCTTGTATGATGTTCATTGAACAGTCTTATAGCGGAGGGAATGAATGAGTTGGCGTAGGGGATAGTTTTCCGTATCGGCACATAGTACCGCCGACTTGAATGCATGATAACCAATCCATTACTAAGTACATGATTTTTGGTTGCCACAAATTCTGTCTGCTTTCTAGACAACTCGTGTTTTCCAGAGAGAACAGAGATCTTTTAACAGGGTACCAGTGGTTTTTGAGCATACCTTAACAAGCTCTACCTTAACTCAAGCTCTTTTTGTCTTTCTCAGATAGTCCACCAAACCAACTTAAGAAAGAAAATGTTTATAGGCTCTCAATTAAGGCTTGATAAAATGTGCATAGAATTATTTTACAGACACCAAAAGAACTAAGGTTCCTCAGTAGGTATATTCATTGGTTCGCTTGCTTAATAATGCTATCAGTGTTCTCACTGAATTTCAGTTGCGGGTCAAACACTGTGCCTAAGTACTTATGTTTGGACCATTTGAACATTTCCATTGTGTATAACACTTGGTTTTGGTTCATCTCTGTGGTTCCTAAAGTCTAATTAATTATTTAGTTTTAGAAACATTTAAATCAAGGAAGCTGTCGTCACACCATCCATAAAATTTCATAGGGGCACTGTTATGATCAGATTGGTTGCCCAAGAAGGGACAACAGGGCTGAGTCATCAGAAAACTTCAAGTAGCTGTTCTCCCAAGATGACCTGCAGTTATCAGTGTATAATATAAAGAGCAGGGGGGATAGCACGCAGACCTGGGGAGAGCCTGTGTTGGATACAATGACAGAGGACATATTTCCATTCACATAGACCTGCTGCCTTCTATTTGTTAGAACATTTTAAACTAGTAATGTCCTCCCTGCAACTTATTTCTGCCCTTAAGGGATCATATTCCAAATTTGTGGATTAACGGTAGACTTTTATTTCTTACTTTAACAGCTTGCAGAGTCAAAACAATGTTTTTTTTCATTTAGACTTTTATTGTTCATGTTGTGTATTTCTCATTCTCATCGGTGTGGGGGGTGGGATAGAGGCTTGGGGAGGGATGGGCATTTGGGAGTTCAGGGAAGGAGGTCCAGGTGTCCTGGAATGAGGATAGTGTTTGTTGGGATGTCGAAGGGGAGCTGTTGTGCATTTCCTTTTGTTTTTCCTAAATAAAATCATAAATGGTATCTTGAAAATTACAAAGAGTTCACTGTATTCAAATGGCCTCAACAGTCACCAGATCTCAATACAATCGAGCACCTCTGGGATGTGGTGAAATGGGAGATTCACACCATGGATGTGCAGCCAACAAACCTGCAGCAACTGCGTGATGCCATAATGTCAATATGGACCAAAACCTCTGAGGAATGTTTCCTACACCTTGTTGAATCTATGCCATGAAGAATTAAGGCAGTTCTGAAGGCACAAGTGGGTCCAACCCAGTACTAGTAGGGTGTACCTAATAAAGTGTCCAGTAAGTGTATATGTAGACTGCAGTGGAGGCCAGTGAACATTATTTTAAGGAGGATGGACTGGAATGGCATCTCATGCTGTGTTCAATAACCTCACACTGGGTTTATTGTGTTTAACTCCATTTAATTTACTCCAGTCCAGACCATATCATTCTCCTCAATTAAGGTTCAGTGGCCTCTCCTGACACACTATATACAGCTCTGGAATAAATTAAGAGACCACTCCATCTTTTTCTTATATTTTGAAACCTTTTTAAAAATGCAAGGAGTATATCTGTTTCTTAATTTTTTTTCCTATATCTTTTATGGTCTACCACTAATGTATGTCCCTGGTTATATTAATCATTGAATGTAGATGCTGAATTTATATTTGTTCATCTTGCATACATCTGATATTGCAACAGTTTCTTAAACTCCCACAAGAGGGCGATAAATAAAGACATTTTGGTCCATGTGTGTCAGTTCTTTCCTTTCTAAGCACTTGCATCAGTTTTTGTCAATGATCCGGATGTAAATGTCTGAATCGGCCATGCGTAAAACGTGCCTAGTATATCTCTTTACGTCACCACTTAATCTGCGCCACACCACACCTCATTATCTCAGTTTCGTTTCGCACACATCGCCAATAGCACTGACAGCAACTTTTTCGGTATTTTCCAATGTCTCTTTAAAGAATAGTGCAAACTTGGCTTACGTGAAAAACATAAATGGTATGTCGGCGCTCCACGCACACTTTGACACACAAATTTGGAAAAATTAGAAATGGCACCTCCGTTGGCAGGATGGAAGTTCTTTCAAATTGATTACATTGTGAATATTACATCCATTTTTTAACCTCTCACGTATTACATAAATTCACTGGAGTGCACACAAAGTGCACACTTATACATTAATTTAAATAAAGAGCCAACAAACTGATATCTACAAAATAACCACTCAAATATATTGTAGTTTAATTGGGAATCATATATAATCTGATCTGTATTCATCAAACATTTCTTGCATGTTATGAAATGTCATAAATAATAAGGTAAACAGGAGGACAAATTACAATTAAACCTATGTAACGTTTTTGAAAACAAATAAAAGAAAAAAAACTGTGTTTTAGGACTAGTAAACAGTAGGAACTAGTATATTGGATCCAGTGGTTGAAAAATATTAACTCAAATAATACAAAATACAGGCGTATGCAAATGTTTAGACACCCCTGATAATATCCATTATTTTCATGTATAAATAATTAATGTGTATTTGGATCAGCAATTTCATTTTGATCTATCAAATAACTGAAGGACATAGTAATAGTTCCGTAGTAAAATTATGTTTATTGGATAAACAGAAAATGTGCAATATGCATCAAAAGGAAATTAGACAGGTGCATAAATGTGTGCACCCCAACAGAAATATCACATCAACATTTAGTTGAGCCTCCTTTATCAGAAATAACAGCCTCTAAACGCTTTCTATATCCTGTATTGAGTGTCTGGATTCTGGATGAAGGTATTTTGGGCCATTCCTCCTTGCAAAACATCTCTAGTTCAGTTAGGTTTGATGGGTGCCAAGCATGGATCACCCCACAGATTTTCAAACATTTTCGGGTTTGGGGACTGGGATGGCCATTCCAGAACATTGTACTTGTGCCTCTGCATAAATGCCAGAGTAGATTTTGAGCAGTGTTTTGGGTAATTTTCTTGATGAACTATCCAGCTCCTGCGTATCTTCAACTTTGTGACTAATTCCTCTACATTATTCTCAAGTATCTGCTGATATTGAGTGGAATGCATGCGAGCCCTCACTGGCCACACAGCCCCACAGCATGATGTAACCACCAAACCTTACTCTGGGTAGCAAGTGTTTGTCTTGGAATGCTGTGTTCATTTGCTGCAATGCATAATGCCCCTTGTATGACCAAATATCTTAATCTTTGTTTCATCAGTTCACAGCACCATCCAAAATGAAGCTGGCTTGTCCAAATGTGCATTTGCATAACTCAAGTACCTCTGTTTGTGGTGTGTGTGCAGAATAGGCTTATCCGCATCACTCTCCCGTACAGCTTCTTTTTGTGCAAAGTGCGCTGAAATGTTGAACGATGCACAGTGACACCATCTGCAGCAAGATGATGTTGTAGGTCTTTTTGAGGTGGTCTGTGGGCTGTCTTTGACTGTTCTCACTGTTCTTCTCCTTTGCCTCTCCAATATTTTACTTGGCCTGCCACTTCTGGCCTTAACAAGAACTGTGCCTGTTGTTTTCCATTTCCTCACTATGTTCCTCACAGTGGACACTAACAGGTTAAATCTCTGCGATAGCTTTTTGTAGCCTTCCCCTAAACCATAATGTTGAACAATCTTTGTTTTCAGGTCATTTAAAAGATGTTTTGAGCCCCCCATGTTGCCACTATTAGAGGGGAGTCAAAGAGTACAACAACTTGCAATTGGCCACGTTAAATATCTTTTTTCATGATTGGATGCACCTGTCTATGAAGTTCAAGGCTTAATGAGCTCACCAAACCAATTGAGTGTTCCAAACCAATTGAGTGAATTAATCAGTGCTAGTTAGGTACAGATATTCAAATCAACAAAATGACAAGGGTGCCCAAATGTATGTATAGACAATATTACAATAGCAAAATCAACAGTTCCCAATATCTAACTAGAAATGAATGCATATTATGTATAAAATAAGTATGTGTATTTTTGGGAAAAGTGTTATATTGCCCCTGTGCTATTCCTGTGTTCAGTAAAAACATATATATAAAAAATAAACAAAAGAATATACGTAAAATTCGGCCCAACAGGAAAAATGTATGGAAAGTTATATAGTGCTGATGCTGTTGCCTCAGTCTGGCAAATAGAGAAGCACACGAAGAAACCAAAACATGTCTGTTTGGATTTGTCGTCACTGCAGTCATGATCAGTATTGATGAATATTAATTTGGGGTGTTTCAGTGACTATTTATAGGCAATCATGGGCATTAAATGTGTTGGACAAGACGCTTGCACACATTCCCAAAATTTATAGTAGATTGTGATTTATAAAGGAAATCCAGCATGGGATGTGAGTGCACGCACTTTCTGTGTTTCATTCAGACGCAAAATTTTCAAGTGAATTCTATGCACTAGTTACAAAAGCTGTACAAATTGTAGTTTTTTATCAATTTTCCTCCCTTCCCGAATTCCCACTAGCCCTGCCTTTGTAAGATCCCGTCACAAAGGTTATACATCGTCATTGACCAAAACCGGCACATCGCAAGATCCCCACACACCTGAACGCAGCACACTCAGAAGATCGCAATCACAGGAATTCAAAACACCTGCACACTATTCATACCGGTATCTAGGCACACCAGTTTGGTTCCTCATTGCGAGGTATTGTTCTATTGTAGACTACTGAGCATTTACTAAGTATTGCCTATTCTTGTATTGACATGTGCTATCATTTCTGACTACCGAGATCATGATCCCGTTCTTGTACTGTTGCCTGATATCGCCTGTGTATTGACCTGATTGCCTGTTCCCTGTTGACGAAGTGGATTACACCCTGTACCTCTGCCCGTGCCTACCCGTGTATCTACCCTGTTTGGTCTACTGACAGTTCTTGCATTCTCTTCTGTACCTCTGCCCATCTGACCTGGAATATAGACCCTTGCCTGGACTGAGTATTGCCCTTGCTGTGTTTGGACTGTTTACAATAATTATATTATTAGATTGTATTCTACATTCACCTGTGTCGAGTCTTTACAGCCTTGTCGGCAGCTCTGCAACTCCTTGGCCAGATCTGTGGGATGACGAGGCGCGTGCACACGGTTCATCCAACCACATATCGCCAAGCCACCAATTCTTTTTGCACTACTCATCCAACACAGAATACTTTAGTCAGATAATGTACAGGATGGAGAGCGACGTGGCAGGATAAATAATCTGATTTATCTAACCCAAATCCCAGGCAGCGCTATGCCAATTTGGGCTGCCTCATATAGGAAGTCCGGAGAAAGTCAGAACCCATAGTCAGACTCGAACCACTGACTCTCATGACGCAGATTGTCCTGCAATGCAGCGACTTAGTCCACAAAGCCACACGGACCCCCAAAATTGTAGTTAAAACTGTATTTAAAACTAAATCAGAAATAGCGATTAAATGGGAAAATTTGATTTAATCAGGAAATGGAATGAGGTCATGATTAGTTTTGCTTTAACCGGCCGTGTTTGATTTGAGTTATGCATTTTAGGCTGTGCTTTTGTGTGTAACAAAACACTGCATAGTGTAGGGCAAGAAATCCTACTTTTACAGAGTTTGTAAGCTGGTAACTTGAAAGACAAAATAGTTCCATTGTTACAGGTCAAATCTTACAAACAGGAACTTTAAATCTCCAGAATATTTTTATAGCCATTTGCATTTTAATTACATTTTATTATTTTGTTGGCTAACTTTTCAATGTTTAATAAATATGATTCATTCTTGTGTTTTTTAGGGAGGACAGCAGATTCACTTTTTTCATACTATGGTTAGAAAGACATGCATTTTCTGTATTGATCAAACTTATTTTCTGAAGCCATCTTCATATAAACATTAATCACAAAGTGCTTCACCACTTAGCCTAAAATACAGACGAACTAGGAATGCAGATGTCTCCCATGCCAATAAAGCCCCTTTAAATTGAAATTGAAATTGAATTCAGTCAAAACAGCAAGTCAAGGACAATGTAGCACTTTCCAGCTACTCCATATGGGCAGCTGATGAAATTTTGGGAGAATTTACTTCACTGTTTCAGATATTACCAAACAATTTATCACAAAATGAAACAAAATCCTGCGTTGTTTATAGGCGTATTTGCTCTCTTCTGAATTGGTATAATTTTATGTAATTAAGTGATTAGTTAAACTAAATTGTATTCTGGTTCTATTAATGATTAACAATATAAGCTGTCTGTCAATTAATCTTATTTTATGACATTTGTCACCATCATTTTGACAATACATTTTGCCTAGTACTCAAGGCGAACTCCAAATTCTCAGTACAGTACTGTATATGGATACTTAATCATAATTATATACTATCCTCACATTTTGTTTTGTTGAAGGGGAATGTTTGCACATTGTGTTTCACTCCCATTTGAATCAGACATGAAGGTGTGCTATAGGTCTTTACCTTGATGTGAGGCAGACCCGGTGGGGCCGAGAGTCATATGCATGTGTTAAGGCTCTTGCAATTTCCACATTTGGCCTGAGACCATACCAAAGAAAAGGCTGGCTAATGGACTTGGTTTGCAAGTGTGAACTAACTCTTTAGAATGCCCTTAGGTGATAGGGGGGCTCTGCCTTGCAAAACATTATATGTCCATTAATAGTCCCCCAACAGTAAAAAGCACATGTAATATTTTGATTTGTAAATATATATCAAGAAATTCATTTTGTAGCTCTATTAGCAGTATTAATGAAGAACGCTGTTATTAATTTCAGACCATTTTATTCAGATCAGTTTTTATACTACTCATATCTTATTTCACTCCATGACTGTTTCTCTTCCATTACATGTTTGGAATCTATATTGTCTATTGATCACCCTAAAAGAAAAACAACATGGTTACGACCTGTTACAATCTTAAATTGCCTGTTGCTATCAACTATAAAGAGATTGATCAGGGCAGATGTCATCCAGATTCCTGTGCTACAATAAGGAACTTGGAAGATACAACAGCTAACCTAGTTAGCTAACAGCTAGCACTCAACGTGACTCATCAGTGACACTGCCAGTTTGTCACTACGCTGTAAAAGACAGCCTACTCTCCCTTCCCGAATTAGTGTGTGCCATGAAATAAGATCTAAGCTGCTGCTTTTAGCCGTGTGCACTGCCGATATTAAATCACGTCATAACTTTAACACTTCGAAGCAATCACTCTCTGAGGTTGAATTCTAGCAGGGTTTTTGTATAAGGGGCAAATAAGAAATGAGTTTCTCATCTACATACAGTGACTAGGAACAAATGTTATGTTGGTTTATGTCCTATTTTGATTGGTACGGTATGCTGGTGAGCACAAATATTTGTGTAGGAATGGAAGTGTGGGGGGGTTGGGGAGCGGGGTATCAAGACACAGACAACGGCAGTTATTTCCTTGAACTGTGTCCAATCTCCCACATAGGAGGGGGGTAGTGTGGCTGTGTATATGTTAATTTATCAGGGTGTAACATTGAGTGCTTCAAGTCAAAGTCCCTGATGGTTCGTCACACCTATTCAGCTCACCAGTGCAACTGGCCCCAGTGTTTCTTTATTCCTATAGCTGTCAGTCAAGGCAGCAGGATGTACTCGAGCACTTCCTGCCAGCTTCCCATTTTAACTGTGATTATAGAAATGTAGTTGTACTGTACATTCATCACAGCTTTATGTTTATGTGGCAAATTTCACAGTATGTCACACATAAAATATGTATGATATGTTTGTGGCTCTTCCTTCTTGTTCGAAACAGGAATTTCTAGGAACCAAGTGAAATCATTACCTTAATATTGTTGGGTGTGTTTACCAATGGTTTGATTATACATGTTTAGGTGAGTTGGATGCCATAGAGCGAGTTTAAGGGTGTAGCTCTAAAAGCCCTTCTCTAAAGAATTGTGTGTTTAAAATCACCTGCTCTTCCAGTTTAATGATCCCTCCCTTTGTTTTTGAATGTGACATTTTATACCAGATCCTGCCTCATAGTGAAGGGTTGATACAGTGTCCAGGTGTGTTTCAGCAGTCTGAGCCAATGTCTACTGCTGCCACAGGGATTCAAATCTGGCCTACTATTCTTTCAGCAAAAACACACTCCACACTTTCATGTTCAAAAAAGCATTAAAGAGAATCCCTGAAAATATACACGTTTAAAAGCAAGACAGTATAATGTTTAGTTAAATTTCCTTTCTTTTCTGGATTAAATGTAGAATATTTCAAAATATGTTTTAATGTATAAGGGAAATTGAAAGGAATAAACAATTTCTCCCATAATCCAACATAGATCATACCAACACTGTCAAAGTGCCCATCTGTGGCAATGCCTGAGTTTCTGGATCCAGCCCCACTGACACCGTTTTATGTGTTCTGTGTCACCTGGACTGTTTTTTTTATTGTTGCATAACCAATAGACCTCCGTGTTTCACAAATATACACAGCCGGTATCATTACCTTCATTAGCACTTGCAGGGCCGTTTCTAGGCATACTTTCTTTGCCTTGTCAGGTATTTATTCCTGATTTCAGATTTTTATTGCAATTCAGTGCTATAAAAAGTGTGCAACCGGATATTTGTGTTGGGGCCTAAGGAAACCCTTTACATGGAGACATTTTGATGTTCTGGGCTGTATATATATTTCGAAACTACAAACTCTCCTGAATACAAATCTGTTTGAATCACTATTTATTTCTCACAACTAATGTTACATCATTTTAAGTTGACATGTGTCAAAAAGTGGAGGAAAAGATTCCATTCCGTTTCATTCTAATTCCGAGGCAGGAGGGAAACACCAACACTCAATTGTCAATCAATTGACTATTTTTAAAACATTAACTGCAGATATTGGTTGCATTCAATTAAAACTACTCTACTGTACAAAAATATATTTTAATAATATAAAAAAGTGTCAAAAAAATAAAGAGAATGCTGGCATTTTTATATTATGTTAATGTTACTGTTATCTAGATGAATGAGAATTGATATACTGTAAAGAGGGCCTTAGGCTGACATTCATACAATTCCCCCAACAATGCCTTAAGGTTGATTTATACTTTTGCGTCGAGGTTACAACGTAGATTACGCCGTACCCTGCTCCATACCCTATGCCATAGGTGACGTGCACCTCTCCAAAAATTTAACTACGCGTCATGGTGACGCAACCGCAAGATCTGTGATTGGTCGTCTTGATTGCATTGCATTGCAGCGCAACGCAGACACAGATGAAGAAATATAAATGCTCATGACGATGTAAGCACAGTACACAGTAACCTCGACATGGAAGTATAAATCGGCCTTTATGTCATTTCATTGGGCCGCCAAGTCAATTCCTTCTTAGGGCTCCCAAAAGCCTAAAAACGAACTTGAGTACATGTATATAATTCCTGGTTTTGTATAGGTATGTGTCATTCATTGTGGTATGACAATTTTGTTAGGTGTCTTTTCTTTATCTTTTTTTGTGTTTTTTTATTAAAGCATGTTTTCAGTTACCTTCTCTGTTGTCTCCGATAATCCCTGGCTGCACCTCTAACTCGTTACACTTTCTAACCGATCCTCCTGGAAGGCTTTGAGGTTCTGAAGAAGGCGTCTGAACTTCTAAAATGTAAACCCATTTGATTTTTTTTGTGTTACTCCTACCTCTTCCAGCTTTTTTGGCTAACGATTAGCAAGTACCCTGCTCGCCATGGATGGACTGGGACAAAAATTAGGCCCAGGACTTTAGATGGAGCGGCTGGCGGCGCTTGCACTGTATCTGTCGCTCCCTGCGTCCGTCATTTACTCTTGGTTTCTCCTCATCTAAATATAGTGGAACTCTCTCTCTCGATATGACGGCCGGGCAAGAGCCCAGTTTTGCGCTCCTGAGGATGCAACAGCCAGTCCATTTCAGCCTACTTTCACCTGTTTTAATACATTCAGGACTGTAACTGGCTGACCGGCTGTCAAAGTAAAATATGACGGCCGTTCGGGAAAAATCCCGACCCTCCCGATGGCCAGTCCGTCCTTGCTGCTCAATCCTCCTGTGTTGGAAAAACGGACCAGCAACCTTCCGACTACAAGTCTGACTCCCTATCCACTTAGCCACCTTACGCCCCACCGTTTCTCTCCTTGTGGTCTCTCCTCTGGGAGCTGACTGACAGCTGCAGCTGCAGTCTCCGAGGCTGTCACCTGAGCTGAGTAGTTCGGGGAGAGCACGGCGCTTAGTGATGCCAGCTGTCCTGTATCAAGAATGCAGCAGTGATGGAGGACAGCAAGGAGACTGGAATGCACTGAGTCTGTCACCAGGGACCTCTCTGCAGCATCCAAAACCCACAATGGACCTCCCTCAGCATCCTTCATTCCAATATGCTCTTTAGGTTATTATACAGCTCGGGAATAAATCATAATTTTCACTGGTTTTACTATTGATAGGTGTCTTTGTGTAATATGAACATTTCTATTTTATTCCGTAAACGACTGACTAAATTTCTCCCAAATTCTAAATTAAAATATTGTCACTCAGAGTATTTATTTGCAGAAAATTACAACTGATCAAAATAACAAACAAAGATGCAGTGTTGTCAGACCTAGAATAATGCAAAGAAAATAAGTTCATATTAATTTTTAAACACCACAATACTAATGTGTTAACTTAGGAAGAGTTCAGAAATCAATAATTGTTGTGTTGGGTGACTTTATGCCATTCTTGGAGCAAAGATTAAATCAGCTCAATTTTGATTGATATCTTGTAAACATCCATCTTTCTCTTGATCACATTCCAGAGGTTTTCAATGGGGTTGATGTAGTTAACGAATGAGCAGTGGTGTCATCTTTTTTCCCATAGCTGTAAATTGATAAATTTCACCATGCATGTCATCTCACTTTTGTGGGGATGAGTGAGTTACATCAGCTTCCTGTACAGTTTTTGTGCCTCTGTGAATCAGGAAAGATCTTATTCTTGGCCTTGTCTCAAGGTTAGTTTAGTGGTCTTTTTTGAGCTTTACGATCGAAGCTCCCGACTCCAGAACACACATGTTCTAGCAATGGTGGTTTTTCGCCCCGTCTTGCGGCTGACTGTCGGTGCCATTCCTCTCTGTCTCCCTAGCCTCTCTTTCTACTGTCCTGTCAACTACATAATTGAAATCACCCCACATAATAATTCACTCAATTATTTGATTCAATTATTAATTTTATCTTCAGGAAGATACCAAGTAAACATTTTGTTGAGAGGTCCTTACCTCATAGCACAAATAAAACTTGAATCTGTCTGTTTCTTGCCCTCCTCTCTAAGTCCCTCCCACCCAGGGGCCCTGACCACAGGAACATTCATCAGAACTACATATCCCAATGACTCCATTAATCCTGTCCCTCATTCGTGTCCCTGTTTCTAGTTCAGCTGTGTTGCTGATCCAGTTCTACTATTGTTGTACCGGATGTGTTACCTTGTCCCCAGGCCTGCTGGATGATAACTCTCTTTTTTCTTTCTCTCAATTCAATTCCAAATTAAAAGCAGGTTTGGCATGGGCCAAAGCTATTGGAATATTAAATAAAAATAAGAAATTACAAATGTGGAAAAAATATCAAAGAAGTAAATATATACACACTAAAATATGTTAAAATTATAAATATTAATTAATAAAGAGATAATTACTGGCAATGTTTATAAAGTAATTTGTTGTCATTACATCATGTCATGTGGTGCTAATTAGTTGTAGTCAGCTGGTATGTTTTGGATTTTCTCTATCGTCTGCAGAAAATATTTCTCTAAAGTTGTCATTCATTCAGAAGGATATTTGGAAGTGCAGCTCAATTACCACCCAATATCTTGTAAAGTGTGTACATAGACTATCAAATGTTGAGAGCCAGGTCTGCTAATGGAGGCCTCTTGATGGCAAGGCCACGCTCACTTTTGCTTATAAATACTCAAGGTTCTAAACAGTCAAGGTTCTTGGGTCAATCACAATGGTCAAGTATTCTGGCACTGTGTACTCTGTAGGACATCATCGCATTCCAATTTATTAAATGTTTTACTTGAGTGTCAAATAGGTATATTTCAGTTGTTTCATGATTTGATTGGGTCTGTATTGCTGTCCTGGAATATATCTCTTCTGAATCTGTTGTCTCTGTAGGAAAGCATTGTCAGCAATCCACTTTCGGGGTGTGCTGAGAAAATCTGCCAGGACTCACTCCCACTCATCAATGTATTCAGTCACCTTGGCCTGGTATAAAACTCTTTTGAATATCAATGTATGTGGGATTGGTGGAGGTGACATCCAGACCATTGAAACAATGAATCTAGGTCCCCTGATCAGTGCACTGTTTGAGTGCAAATCTCGCAATTTGAATAATCTTGTTATGCTGATTGCGTAACCCAACAATCAATACTGGTGGGGGTGATGATGACAAACTCAGATGGTAATTCTTTTGTGTAGTCTGTTTTAGAAGGCAAATATCCAATGTGCATCCCTTCACAGTACATACAGTAACAATGTATCGATTTTTTATAAAGTATAATTATAAAGTATAATTGTAGTGTTTTTTAATCAACATATTCTGGTTCATAAAGAAAGTGTGGGTGTTTTGTTGAGAAACTTGTACACAAAACACTGTGTAATGATTTGTATTGATTGTATTCCATTCTTGCTGTTGGTTGATTGTATGCATTAGTGGTTTTAAATTAGTACAACCAAACATTGTGGGCTGTAATAGTATCTTTGATAAATTACATATTTGTCATATATATTTTGTCATATATATAACTGAAAAATATAAAACTCACATTTTTGGTGAGTAATTAATTGTATGGCCAATTTAGGTTTTAGGAAAAAAGGCAGCGTGAGGCTAACAACCAGGTTTGTAATGCAACAAATTTATATTGGAAAAAACGTCCAGATATAGCAATTATTAGGATGACTACGATATATGTACATATTTCGTTTTTCATCAATTTATCAATTAGTTATCTTATTATTGGTGATTGGAAAGAAATCTAACTTGAAAACTTGTTTACGTCATCATGACGTTTAAGGACAGGCGGGGATAGTTTTTCGCTGAATTGTGTGTGATTTGTGGGTTCGATTCGATTAGGGAGGGGGGAGGAAGCGAGGGTGCTACCCAGCCTGGCCGCCTCCCCGTATATAAAAACTCAAACTCAACCAGTTTTCCTTCTCTTTCTGTTACCTGGCTAGGGGCAGCAGCAGTGGCCGAGTGATCTCATAGTAACACCGGTAAGCGCGTTAATCTTTGTCTCTGGTAGTTTCAACAACAGGCCTTATTGTTTGAGTCTGAAGCGAGTTTCTTGTAGTGGTAGTTGCTTTTTTTTGTGTAAACGCGTGTTATTTCAGGTAACGTTCTATGATGTGATTGTTCAATTAACCTGTGGATTTGATTGTCTATGGATGCTGTAATTCGAATTCGTTGTGTTAATTGTATTTCGGGTATGTTGTTTTGCGAGTAGTTATTACAGTTAACTTTTTGAAGTGTAATTCGGTCAAATTGTTTTTGATGGGGGAGGGGATATTGAGGAAAAGGAACAAAGGATCTTAAAGCGGTGGCCTGTAAGGATGGATACATCCCAGTTTCTGTACTGTTGGATTATTTAAACAACTGTACGAAAGCCTGGCGACAGGTGGTGGGTTAAAGGAAATTCCTTCTGGATATTTGGAAATCTTTCTGTAACTTTATACGACGTGTCCCAGAACTAACACGTGTCATGTTTGGCCCAGAGCCGATTGAGGCCTAGCTTTCCCGGACTTGACATTCGGACAGACCAAGTGAATAATTAACCTGTTACGTTAACAGCCTACTGTTGGGAGATTATTTTTAATTAACGACTAGCTGGCTAAATTGTAATTTCAACCCACTTTCAATGTGAAGGTTAGTAATATGGTGGCAGGCTAGCTATGTTGACCCGGCGTTTTAATACTGAACTAGTTTCCTTTTCCAAAACTTGTGTAGACTTACTGTACAGTACATTTTTAAATTAAGTGTCGTTGTTAAATGAGTGTTGGTTTTATTACAGAAACTAAGTAAGCAACCATGGGAAAGGAAAAGATCCATATCAACATCGTGGTCATTGGCCATGTCGATTCCGGCAAGTCTACCACTACCGGCCATCTGATCTACAAGTGTGGAGGCATTGACAAGAGAACCATTGAGAAGTTCGAGAAGGAGGCCGCTGAGGTAAGCTGGTTTCATCAGATTGTTTGCTTGAACTTGACTACAATACTTCAGATTAAAGATGGCGGCGCCAGCATGGTTCAAACTGGCGAAGCCGGCAGGGTGTGGGTGACGAGAGCGCGCATGAGGGGTGGGGCCTGCGCAGGCCTGTCATGACGGTGCACTTTGTGTAATGGCGGCAAATGTCGTCACAGCTGGCCATCTTAATTTCAGCTATACAATAGAATTTGTTTCATTCAGATTAATTTTTTGTGCGGGTCTTGTAGTCGCTCTGCTCAATGAATTAACATAAGTTTCATTTTTAGATGGGCAAAGGCTCTTTCAAATATGCCTGGGTGCTGGACAAGCTGAAGGCTGAGCGTGAACGTGGTATCACCATTGACATTTCCCTGTGGAAGTTTGAGACCGCAAAGTACTACGTCACCATCATTGATGCCCCCGGTCACAGAGATTTCATCAAGAACATGATCACTGGTACCTCTCAGGTAAGTGACTAATGGTACATTCTGGAAGCACTGCCACTGATCTTCACATTGTTCTTGGACTGACATGCCATTTCTTCCCCTCAGG
>JACXGM010018284.1:7593-19252 GCA_016801145.1 Umbra pygmaea | reverse complement strand
CCTGGGGGAAGGGGATTGCATATGGGGTGTGCACGTAGGTAAGACGCCCATGGGCTTACATTCTACCCTTAGGAATACTCTTGTCTATACACCCTAGGTCAGAAACTGGGCAGACCCCCCCCTGTATTTTTGTTTAGGGCGCCTGGATCGTGTGCCAGATTAGTTTAGGTGTGTGTTGTGCTAGGGATTAGGACAGGTTGTTGTCTTTGGGCAAGGCACTTCAACCTAAATTGCTCCAGGAAGAATGCCCCTGTGTTTAATTTACTGTAAATCACTCTGGATACGAGTGTCTGCTAAATGACTAAATTGTAAATGTAGTGTTCCTGTAGTTACTCTAAATCAATCTAGATAAGAGGTTCTGCTAAATGACTAAATTGAAAATGTAGTGTTCCTGTAGTTACTGTAAATCACTCTGCTAAATGAGTAAATTGTAAATGTAGTGTTCCTGTATTTACTCTAAATCAATCTAGATGAGAGGTTCTGCTAAATGACTAAATTGTAAATGTAGTGTTCCTGTACTTAATGTAAGTCACTCTGGATAAGACTGTCTGATAAATGAATTAAATGTAAATCATTTAACCAATGCTTCAATATTTTTATTAGTAATCCCAGATGTTTTCCAAACAGATTATTAGAAATTGAATTTAAAAATGTGTAAATATTGTGGCATACGTCAGGTGTTACAACAGTAAAGTTTTACACCTGTCAAAGTTGAAATTGCCTACTGTTGCATATGTGATTTAAAAGTAGCTGACTAAAATATGGTATTAGGACATACAATTAGCAAACAGATTAGCACAATAGGTCAATTATCTGAAAATTATTCACCTCAGACTTGTCTTCACTAAATGTCCCTTTAGTAATTGACCTATATTAACATGTATTCATAGTGAATTTAATGTATTGAAGCAATATAGAATTTATGTATTTGAATTTGGGAAAAAGTGGCTGGCAAAATTTCGGCATCCACCAGCCACTGTGGCTGGTAGACAAAAAAGTTAATTTCCCACCCTGTATCTTGGAATAAAACCAGTTTTTTTCAGGTTGATCTTAGACCAAGAACAGAGAAAGACACCCACTCCAGCTAAACTTTAAATTACTTTAAGCGTCCCAAGTCAAACAGCCACAGCCTAGAGTTTTTTTTTTCATACCACCCTCAACTTCCTAGAGCTCATCATTCTTCTAGGGAAATATGATGTATGTTTGAAGGAATATCATTTGGATAGTATAATATCATGAGCCACAAAATATTGTGACACTCATGCCAGGCGGCAGGCGTTGTTGTTGAGTTTCCGCGCGCTGATTGCTTTGGGCTGTGCCTAGTCAAAGTCCAGGGCTGTTTTTTAGTCCCAGTCCGTCCCTGACTGGAGCTATATAAACTCTGACAGTGTTAATTTAACACTGGACTTTTTGCTGTGTAAAACTAAATACTCTTCTAAGCCCAGAAAACAATATCCGGATGATTTTAAAATCAGTAGTCTGGATGGTTCTGTTATTGATCGTGTCACTTTTTACAAATATTTTGGGATTCTTTAGGATGAACATCTTTCTTTTAGAACACATATTACTGACTTGGTGAAGAAACTAAGATTTAAGATTGGTTTCTTTTAGAGAAACAAATCTTGCCTGTCTTATCAGCATAGATTGAACATTATAGATGCTACTTTATGTCAGTACTTGACTATGATGATATTCCATACATGCATGCTTCAGCCTCTGTACTGAAGCCTCATGATGCAGTTTATTACGCTGTCTTGAGGTTTGTCATAGGTTCCAATTTTAAAACACATCATTGTCTCTTGTACACACAAGTGGGTTGGGAGGACCAGACATTGGTTCATGTTCATTTATAAGGCTTTAATATAGCTACAAACTTCCAGGTTATCTTACCAATTAATTTTATTGGAAAACTGGTGGCTATCCAACCTGCTCCAAAGATTGGTTATTTTTCCTCAGGCTCATAGAACTAGGGAAGGCTGCCTTCCAATACAATCCTGCTCATTCATGTAATGGTTTTGATAAAAATCTTAAGCTAGATGTCTTGCTTTCGATAAGACAATTTAAAGCCATTTTAAATGATCATATTACTGTTGAATGTAATTGGTATGAATAATTTGCATGTTTTAATTATTTTGGACTTCAATGTTCTGTACAAAGGGCTCAGCTCTAAAATGGACCCTGGTCTCAGTCTGACTTTCTCTGTATAAATTAAGGTCAAATCAAAAAAATTGTAATCCGCAGTTAGCATTTCTCTCCTTTCAATCAAAATAACTTCTGTTCATCAAAGTGATGCCGCGGTCGGACAAGTTCCTTAAAAACCTAAAAGGTGGTTCGAACCTTACCATGGCTTCTCCGACTTTACCCAGGCCTCCAGCACGAGACAGCGCAACTTAGTATGCAAATCTCCAGCGACCCCATCTGTGCAGATTGGGCAATGTTATTTCAATCACGGTAATATAGTTGGTGAGAGGTGCCATCTGTACATATACGTTTTTCTTACTTAAACATGTTTTGAGGGCAGAAGGATTATGATTGGTTCATTCAAATACCCAATCAAAATGGAGAGGAGGCTTAGGGTTAGTTTAAGGTTAGGAACTGCCCTCAGAACATATTTGTGTAATGAAAACTGCTATGTGCTAATCGCCCCATGCATGAACTGACTAAAGGCTTCCGTGTTGGAAGAGCAGTACGAAAAGAATTGGCCGGCTCGACGACGTGATTGAAAGAACAATATGAGCGCCTTTCACCATTCTGCATCTGTCGAGTGGGGGTTGAGGAGCTGCTGATTTAGCAGGGTTAGTCGGGAGTAATAAACAAAGTACAGTAGGTGCATTAGAATAAATACTGGAAGGATAGAACTGAGAGACTGTCAAAATATTGAATGGATACAGAGGCAGGTGCGTCTTTCCAAATTCACTGGTCTTTATTTAATAAGAACAAATGCTGAACTGGGAATACTTAACAAGAAACAAAACAGAAGACACATAAGGCCAAGAACAAATGAGTACAAAAAATATGAAAACCCAATATATAATGACCCAACTGAAATAAAAATATAACACGCACCTTAACAAGAAACAATGAATCACAAGGGACTAACAAACAGACTGAAAAAAAATATCTAACGAGGGAAGGGCGTGCAGCTGGGGACTAATCAACAAAACCGATTGGATGATCAAAACATGTGCTAGGGTCATGTGAACTAAAAGCAGGAAACTGAATCAAAACAGACATACAGGCGAGAAACCACTAAGACGTGAAACAAAGTACTAAACACACAGACACTGGGGACATTGTGACAGAGAGGAGGAGCACATTCTATTAGGTACACCACACTCTGTTCATGTTTGATTGGTTTACTGCTCTGTTCACGTCAGCCCTAAATCACATGAAATACGTTCTGAGGGAACCATTTTGTAAAACCGAAATATGTCAAATATGAACGTAAGAGAGAGTGAATTACTTTTGTAGGGAACTAAATTGAACACTCGAATAACGTTAAATATGAACATATGAAAATCATGACGTAGCATGTAAATAGCGAAGTTTTTGCTAGGGCGGAGGTCGGGGATGGTGGAATTGCGTATAAATCCGTGACTTGCATGCCAGTGTTCGCGAGTTCAAATCCAGACCGGCACTTTGTGCGTGTTTTGTTCTACATTGCATGCGTCATGCAGACAGACGATTGTCGTTTTTTTGCAATGTTAACCCTAACCTTAATCCTAACCTTAACCTCAGTAACGTCATATCTAACCTTAACCGTTAGTAACCTAATGCCTAACATTAACCGTTAGTAACCTCATGCCTAACCTTAACCGTTAGTATCCTCTTACCTAATCTTAACTGTGAATGTTGCAATATAATTTAGAACGCAATGGAATGTATGGAATGTGTGGAAAGTTCTCACATAAATCCGCTAAATGAAATGTACCGGAGCAACGTAATTGAAGTACAAATATAGCCTAATAACTTTTTTTTATTTTTATTTAACCTTTATTTAACCAGGTGAGTTGACTAAGAACAGTTTCTTATTTACAGCAACGACCTGGGAGCAATTAGGGTAAAGTGTCTTGCCCAAGGACACAACGACATATGGCTCAGTCGGGAATCGAACTGGCAACCTTCTGACTACAAGTCTGCCTCCCTACTCACTGAGCCATCTGCGCCCCCAATAACGAAATGTGCAGTTCAAACGTAAAAAAACTAAATATGTTGGCATATAACGTAATTCAGGTTTTCAAAATAGTTTCCTGAGAACATAATTTGGGAGAAATTCTGAGATGTACGGTTGGTTCACGTGTATTAGGTCCTGATTCCATTCATTATTACATACACTACTTGACTCATGTTAATCAAGTACACCAACACGTTTTACGTTTATTAGGTAGGAGATATCCTGACAACAAATTGGAAGAACTATTACTATTACTATTTAGGTTCCATTGAAGAACCACTGACAATTAGATCTTCCAAGAACCAATATGAGATCTCAGGAGAACCCTTTATGAAAGGTTGTGTTATGAACCAATATGAGATCTCAGGAGAACCCTTTATGAAAGGTTGTGTTATGAACCAATATGAGATCTCAGGAGAAGCCTTTATGAAAGGTTGTATTATGAACCAATATGAGATCTCAGGAGAACCCTTTATGAAAGGTTGTGTTATGAACCAATATGAGATCTCAGGAGAAGCCTTTATGAAAGGTTGTGTTATGAACCAATATGAGATCTCAGGAGAACTCTTTATGAAAGGTTGTGTTATGAACCAATATGAGATCTCAGGAGAAGCCTTTATGAAAGGTTGTGTTATGAACCAATATGAGATCTCAGGAGAAGTCTTAATGAAAGGTTGTGTTATGAACCAATATCGGATCTCACTAGAACCTTTCAAATTAAAGTCTATCTAGAACCCACAAAGGATCTGAAAAGAAACCTTTATAAAAGGTCCCACTATGAACCAATAAAAGATCTCACTAGAACCATTCAAATTTAGATCTACCTAGAACCAATATTGGATCTCACAAGAACCATTTTATATAGGTTCTTATAAGAACAAAATTAGGAACTGTAAACAACTTTTTTTTTTCCAGGTTTTTTTGATGAACTGCCATTAAGAACCAAAATCACTTCTTTCATAAACCATTTTTGGGGGTAACACCATACTGTTTACATTAATTATGTACACCACCCTGTTTTATTAGATACACCATCCTGTTTTATTAGATACACCACCCTGTTTTATTAGATACACCATACTGTTTACATTAATTATGTACACCACCCTGTTTTATTAGATACACCATCCTGTTTTATTAGATACACCACCCTGTTTTATTAGATACACCACCCTGTTTTATTAGATACACCATTCTGTTTTATTAGAAACACCATCCTATATTATTAGATTCACCATCCTTTTTTATTAGATACACCATTCTGTTTTATTAGATACACCCTCCTGTTTACGTTAATTATGTACACCATCCTGTTTTATTAGGTACCCCACCCAGTTTTATACGATACGTACACCAGCCTGTTTGTATGAACTGCTACCACAGACAGTGAGTCTTGCCTCTTCTCATCTGATCTGCACACGTGCGACGCCTTCATGTGGGCGTGCTTCAGATCAGCATAATGTGAAATGATTTAAACGTAGAATCCCTGCCTGATCTGTGTACATGGAGGGTACAATTCATTAATCAATGACTGGACTTCATACGTATTTTCTTTTTCATCCACGGCTTTGTCTTGCATCTCTGTTCTTCCAGTCCACACTCACTCAAACACTCTGAAATTACCCGTGACAAAACAGATTGGGCCTGAATCCAACAGCTGATGGAGGTGAAAAGAGGAGAAGACTGGCTGTCAAAACACCACCAAACCCTCTTCACCAGGGAACAACATACATTAACTACCACGTGTGATGACCTCACCGTGTTATATATAGGTCGTTACCAGGCTTCCACGGGCTTCAACATGAAGAAAGCGGATCTACTCTGTGAGAATGAGAGAGTCAAAAACTGAACTGGGCAACCGTTCACTGGTTCTACTTCTTTTCATGTTAAGTGTGCTGGACATGTTTTACAGTTCCTCATTCACAGAACAAAAACATCTCAGTCCAGCCACTAGAAAGAAATACAAATCGTAGTGGAAAGTTAGAGAAGTTAGACAATGTAGAACAAAAGTAATTAATTATAAAGACTCTAAACAAATATACACATTTTGTTCATAAGCATCTCATTAATATTTTCTTTGCTTCTTCTAATCAGGTGGTACACCATCGTCAGGGAAAATATTTGAAAAGGTGAAAGGGTTGATGAAAGTCTACACTGGAGTCTGGGGTCACCTGAGCCCAGTGAGCTGGCACTGAGTCTAGGTTCTGCGTGATTTACTGGTGGACAGTTCGGGTGTCACGCTTCCCTTCCTTCCCTTATCATCTTTGTTTATTAAAGGGCCAATCTGCAGTTTCTTCAGCCATTTTTTACTATAACTAATTGACCAAGTCTACTGTACTTATCACCATGCTGGAACAGGAAAGGACCTTCCTCAAACTGTTCCCACAAAGTTGGAAGCACCCAGTTGTCTAAAATGTCTTTGTATCCTGTAGCATTAAGATGACCCTTCCGATAGATTCCAGCAACATTTTAAAGTTCACTCAGGGTGATACAAAAATATTTCCTTACTGCTTGTATTTATGTTGTCATGTCTCAAGACAGCAATCGTGCGTTTGTGGGTGTGTCATTCAAGACCTCTTAAGCTGGTTGCCTGACCTACACATGAAAGATTTCCCCACAATTCACATTATTCCTGGGCTGTTTGCAAAGCCCCAGGTGGGATCTTTTGAATTCTTCTTGTGCACTACCTCCGGAGGTCGCGTGGAATTCAAGAGAGTCCCGCACGTTTACACCCTACAAAACCTTTGAGCCTGCACAGTGTGACTGCGGAAGTATCCAGGTTCTCTACTCAAAGATTCATCTATTCTCTGTGCAGCTGCGTTTGTTCTTTCCGTTTCAACTACAAACCTATTAATTATTATTAAACTATTTCATCAGCACCAGCAGGGTTTGAACGCCGTTTGCCCTGTTTGCTTCCTGGTAAACAAGTAAGCGGATTTGGAAGGACTGCGCGCTCATTTGTCGGCTTGCGTGTCATGGCTTCGATGCAACAACCGTTTCAGCTAGCTGGTGTAAATGCAAAGCTTAATTTACATATATATTAATCCAATCTAGATAAATGAGAATTTAGGTGGTGTAAAAAGGTCCTAGGGGATTTAACCCAAACACTGAAAAACAGCCCCAGATCATTATACCTTCTCCACCATTAGTAGAGTTGTCCACATACCTTTGGCCATATAGTGTAGTGTATATTCAACATATAGTGGTCAATTTATAAACAAAGGAACATTGATGAATTAAAAACATGACAGTTCTTAAACCCTAGCTTTTTACGAAACAGTGAAGTTGTGTTATTCTTTCTACTGCAGATTGCCCCTTTAACTGCCTGTCCATCCCAGCTGTTCAGTAGAGAGTGTTTCATAGTGTTCCGGCTCAACACGTCCCTTCCCGTGAGTTGCAGTGGGGCAAAAGTTTCCCAGCAAACCTCAAAGGGAGGTGGATGAGATCATATAGCCTGGTGACTACCAGGACTCTTCATTTATCTGGATTTTAAAAAGCACATCTGACAAGGAGATTCTTTTTGTCAGACGAACTTCAGAGCACACAGAGCTCAAATCTCACTGGTTCTACGTTACTCCCTACTTGGAATATTGCCAGGGACGCTGATAATGTAATTTGAAGTGGAACCCTATACTCTGTCACTGGGATCAAGAACAGACAGGAAAGAGTGCAATGGGATCCAAAGTGCCATAACGTGTTGGTCAGTAAAGTAAACTAAATGGCTAGGTTTAGTTAATGATTAGGACATGATCTGCTCTGGGTCACTCTGCCCTCATCTGTGTAAAAACTTTTTCTCCTCTCTCTCCTTTTCTCCTCTCCATCATTCTCTCACACTCCTTTTTTCATTCTTTTCATCAAGTCCATACAGTAGACACAGTCTGATTCCCAACTTAGCGGTGAAAGTTTAAGCTATTGTTTATTGTTTTCGCGTGAGGGTGTAAAATGAACTCAATTAGCCTTCAGGAAAGCATTTTCTTTGGTGCCTCCTCAACTTAGTCGTGGAAGACTTCAGTAATGAAGTTCTTCTAGGAGGCGGGCATCACGATGCTCCTGGGCATGTTTTGACTATAGGAGCGGATGCACTCTCGCTCCGCTCCCACCCGCTTCTCTCAACAGCCGTGATGGCAGACGGCCCAGTTGGTTCATGGGTAATCCCCTCCATCTTCAAACTCTCCAACAGCCAGAGCCTTTTTCCATTAGAGCGGCCTAGGATCAGTTGCCTTGCAATCAAATGGATGACATCATTACTGATCAGTTAGAAATATGGCAGCGATGCTAGCATGTAACGGGTTTGTGGCTCCACAGCCAAAGACAATCATGAGGCATGACAAATCTCCGATTATTTTTGCCTTTTTGAGATTATAAACTGGATTTGTAGAATAGTAAAAATAAATGTTTTGTATTGTCGAAATCATAGCATCTCATATACCTCTGTTTCAGCCAATCAGCATTCCGGGTCACTATACCATTTATAATTAGCTAGATACTACACTAGCGCAGGCTTAATTTCTTAGTCTGCGAGTACAGGTTGTTGGTAGCTACTAGCTAGCTAACATCCTCTCGAACCTTTTAGAAGGTCGTCTGTCGGTCTTTGGCACATGCAGGAGCCATCTGCTGGAGCCAGTAACTATTGATTATCAGGCTGGAGTGGGAGTGTGCTGCAGCTCAGCCTATGTTTTCATGTCACACAGGACACGGGTCAAGGGCTGGGGCACACTGTGTACGCTGTCACTGGATCACATATTAAAAGCCTCAGACACTCGTGTCTGCCCCTGAGGGTATTTGGTGTTCCTGTTTCTGGCCCTTTCATTAGGCCCCTCCAGAGTGTGTCCGTTCACCCGGTAGGGAGAGGTCATCCCTCAGCCTTCCCTCAACAGACCCCCTCCCTCTGCACTCCATTAGCAAGCCAGGTGAATCAACGCTCTCTTTGTTAAGACACCTGTAGCCGCCCCCCACCCAGGGACGCTGGCAGATTAAAGGCCTGCTTTCTCAGTGGAGAGACCTGTCATAAGAGAGGGACTGAAGGTAGCAGCTGCCTCTCATTCATTACCTCACTGTTTTCCCTGACATCATCATGCTGTGTTAGCGTGTGTTTTTACGGCGGTGTGGTGTGGCCAGATGTGACCGTCGAGCAAGCAGTTTACGGCCTAAATCCTGTTGAAGGAAGGAAACAATTTGAGTCGTTTACCTGTTGGAATGATGAGATCAAAAAAGGTGACAGAGAGGAGAGGTTAGAAGTGGTTAAATTGTAGGTGACCCAGGGTGTGTCTTATTGGAGAATAAAGGAGGAGGGTTTTAGAGCGCCTGCTGTGTTAATAACGTGAACACGGTACAACCGGTCCCCTGCGTGGGAGCTCTCTCACAGGCTGGTGGGTGTGATGCAATCCCTTGTTCACTGAAAGGTGACTGGTTGTCCTAAAAGTTTAGCATTTTGGGTTCTAATCTGAAAGGAGAAAAATTTACACATAATGCATATATTTGAATTAGGAATAGTAGTGTCTTATTCTTTACTCCATGCCGACAGACAATGGCAGTTTGTGGTATACATTTGTCTATATGTGTTAACTTAGATAACAATGGGTTGGTTCTTTAATACAGGGCATCCAGAGAGTACTCACATATTGCTTGGGCTGGCTGGACCACTCAAGGACATTCACATAGTTGTCCTGTAGCCACTCCTTTGTTATCTTGGCTGTGTGCTTAGGGTCGTTGTCCTGTTAGAAGATGAACCTTCAGGCCAGTCTGAGGTCCAGAGCACTCTGGAGCAGGTTTTCAGCAAGGATGTGTCTGTACATTGCTGCATTCATCTTTCCCTCAAACCTGACTTGTCTCCCAGTTCCTGCCACTGAAAAACATTTTCTGGCACATAATTGGTGGCGTCTAATGGTAGTTTTGGAGACTTTGTGACCCCACAATGCTACTCTCCTGTGTAAATCTCCAACAGTGATCTTTGGAGATTTGTTTTGCCTCTCTTACCATCCTCCTCACAGTGCATGGTGGCAAAATAAACATGGATCCTCTTCCAGTTAAATTATAACAGTTCCAGTTGCTTTGAACTTCTTTGAATATCCTTAACAGTAGATATCGGCATTTTCAGACTCATGAAGTTTAACACACATTTCCCTCACTTGATTTGTGTGTTCTCCATGTTGATGTATGAATAAAGAAATATGGCCTCTGTGTCGCCTCCTATTTGTACCCCAGTGAAACAGGGAGTCATGAATTACTGCCTGAAAGTTCCTAAACACTATGCTCAATATAAAACAGTAACATCAAAATGAAAATAATGCTTCAGACATATGTTGTACATAGCAATTTCTAGAGATTACAATAATTATGGCACACATAGTTTTGTTATAAATAATTATTTATTGGTGACAGATTTATTTTTCTCTAAATAAATGTACTTCATAATGTATTTTGACATATATGTACAGTACATATATGTGATGATGTTTCCACCATATATGTTGATATAGGACAAGTTATATACATATATGGCCATATATTAGATTTCTGTATGGACGTTGTCTTCAGACATCTCCAAGATGACTTACTCTGTCTTGTTGCTCACCAGAGCTGCATACATGGTACTGTGGCAGTTGGTCGCTCTCACGCCAGGTACTGCAGCTGGATATCTGGGAGAGCTGTGAGAAGTGTAAATATTTTCAGCAACAGTCTGGATTCTCTGGTTGATGATTACAGTGGGCTCATAAACATACACATTCACACTAGCAAACACATGGGACATACAAGCGTTTGTTTGTGTGCTTACAGTGACATGGTCTTCAAGGTTTAAAACAAGTAGCCATCACTCCTTATTTAGGTCTGCAACACAGTTCTTTTTCACATGCATATACACACACATAGACACATAGACACACATACACACACATAGACACACATAGACACTAATAGACACTAATACACACATACACACACATAGACACATATACACACATAGACACATAGACACACATAGACACATAGACACACATAGACACAAATAGACACATAGACACACATAGACACTAATAGACACTAATACACACATAGACACACATAGACACACATAGACACTAATAGACACTAATACACACATAGACACATAGACACACATAGACACACATAGTCACATATACACACATAGACACACATAGACACACATAGACACACATAGAAACACATAGACACACATAGACACACATAGACACACATAGACACACATATACACACATAGACACATAGACACACATAGACACACATATACACACATAGACACACATACACACATACTGTATATACACATAGACACACATAGACACACATACACACATACTGTATATACACATAGGCACACATAGACACACATAGACACACATAGACACACATAGACACACATAGACACATAGACACACATAGACACACATAGACACACATAGACACACATAGACACACATAGACACATAGACACACATAGACACA
>JACXGM010018283.1:0-19153 GCA_016801145.1 Umbra pygmaea | reverse complement strand
TTTTCAAAGCAACTTTTTTCTTATCTTGTACTAACATGGAAACAAGCTAGGTAAAGTCAGTAAATAAATCACTAACACAATGATGAACAAGTAAAAATAACATTCGAAATAACACAGTTTTACTGAATAATACATTTTTGACTTAATAATTATATTTAAAGAAACCTCATTGCTTGACTATATACTCTGCTGTCTCAGATGACGACATATTTTATCCTACGTCGGCCACCGTAGCTTGGCTTTTGTGTTTGCAAAGTGAAGGGTAGGAAGTGAGTGACTGGCTGCTTGCAATTCACAAACCATAACACTAGATGTCACTAGAAATTACACACTGAACCTTTAAGGATTTGGGTTATTCTGAGTCACTCACTAAAACTGACCCGAGTCACTTGAGTCATTATTGCCAAATCTCCAAGGAAACTCAGTCCTAGCCCATTCTCTGTAACCACTAACGTAGTAGGAAGTTCTGTGGATTCACACGGTGCAGACTCACTATTCCAGAGTTTAGTAACAAAAATGTATTTTAAAAAGGCACATGAAAAAAGAAACACAACACTTAGCCAGGCATAAGCAATGTCATTAATAGAGGAAGAAACTGTAAAATGTGCAAATTACTATAACAATAATACAACAAAAAAATTATTAAAGATATATTAAATACAAAAACAACAATCCAATGGAACAAACATAAATATAACAATAAAATATATTAAATACAAAAACAACTATCAAATGGAACAAACATGCAAAATGTGAAAATAATAAATGCTAAGAAAAACGACATAAATATTTACATTATAATAGTGCTTTTGTTGTGGATTTGCTTTACCCTGACGCGAGGAGAGACTTCACTCGCTCGTTTGATACAGATCCACTCATGACAACGTAGCCGGCTGATTCACGCGATTGACTGATACACGCAACAACTCATGAGTCCTCCGCAACTCGTGAGTCCTCCGCAACTCACGAGTCCTTCGCAACTCACGAGTCCTTCGCAACTCACGAGTCCTTCGCAACTCACGAGTCCTCGACAACTCACGAGTCCTCGACAACTCATGAGTCCCATGGTCTGCGACGTGTGCAGAGCTTGCAATGTTTCAGAATGGCTGCTCGACCCAATTGCATTATAATAAACTACATTTATACACCAAACCTACAGTAAGCCTAGCTAGGCTACGTGCAGAACAGTGTATATTATTTTAAACAAGGTAGCCGGCTGATTCATGAGATTGACTGACTCACGCAAGAACTCATGTGTGATCGACATTTTACGAGTCCTCCACAACTCACGAGTCCTCGACAACTCACGAGTCCCATGGTCTGCAATGTTTCTGGCTGAGTCTGCGGATCGGGAAGTTCCTATAACCTGTTTCGAACTGTCACTCTGCTCACTCGTTTGATTAAGTTGACTTGTAGAGTTGCTTAAGTTGAATTGTAGAGTTGTGTTTGCCTATGAAATTGTAAGTTATAAAGCTTTTGGCAGCTAAGATGGCTAGTACTAGTAGTAACTAATGTTACAAGAGTTTTGTTTGTGCCGCTTTTATAATTTTAGATTGGATTTTATTAGGACTCAACTGATCCGGGTTAATGATACTAAAGACTCGGGTAAAAGATCACGACTCACACAGGTTTAATTCACATGAACAAATCTTTTAGAGCAGCGATTCAGTACACCCTTTTGACTGAAAAGACTTGTTAAAAAAAAACGAATCGTTCAGGATTCGAACATCACTATTCGGCTACACATACAGGCTGTGTAGGGCGGTGGCGTGAGTCACTTACTGATCCTTAACATCCTTAGCAGTTGTATTTCAGAGTTGAGCTTCAGAAATCCTTGTGGAAATGTAGTTTGCATGGACGCTACCGCACTACTTGATCAATAAAATAGCTTCACTACTGTAAAGCTATTTGATTTAGAAAACAGTGACGCTAAGACCACGCTACTGAGAAATGTAATTAAATGAGTAATGGCGCTACTTGTAGCGACGCTACTGCCCATCACTGATGATTTGAATTAGTTCCAGCACCCTCAATATATGGCTTTGGGTTATTTCAAATAGGATGTGGAAAAATAAAAACAGAAAATAATTATGCATTTCATTTATTTCATCTTGTGCCATACTCACTGTGTATATTTATTAGAAATGAAATTTACAAATACAAAAAAAACTTTTCTTTACAACATACGTTTGTCCTTGCCTCAGGTCCAGTGATAAAAGTGGTTAACTTTGGGTATGTTTTTTTAGGAAGAATTTTACAAAAAAGAGGTGATCTTGAAGTTAATGGTCCCAATGCACCCCCCTTAATGGTCCCCCCACACTCCAATGAAAATTCACCCAGATGAAGGTATAATATAAAATGCTTTTATTTTTCAACATGTCATGTCAACAGCCTGACCAAACAGAAACTAAATAGAAGATTCTATAAAACATTTAAATAAAGCTTAGTCAAGCTTTTTACTCATATTTTCCCCCATGTAGCAATACAGAAAAAATATATAAATAAAATGATTTGAAAGATAATGAAACCAGGTGAAATATCAAAAACAGTAATGTGAAGACAAACACAATATAGCAAAAATAGTACTATAATACATTCTGGTAACAGTAGTGTGTTTGTGTATACATAGAGTAATTAAGTTAGTCTTTAGGTAACACTTTAGAATAAGGTACTTGTAAGGTATTTGTAAAGGGTTTATAAAGGGTTTATAATCACACAGTGAATGGTTATTTAAGCAGTTGTAAAGACAATATAGACCATACATAACCAGTTATAACACACTCCTCAAAATAGGTCAAAATCTGTTCCGTTCTTGCCAAATAGTGAGCCAATATATTTCTTTAGTTATTCATTGTTTATAAATACATCTACAAATTCTTACAAAATGAACCCTTATGTATATAAGTTTAAATGGCTGCACAGTTGAACAAAAGGTAATGTGCAGATTTTTTTCTCTTTTTTATCCCACACAAAAAATATATGTACATATATATATAGTATTCCTCAACATATATGTACATATGTGACCCGACACAGACCTCTAGGCATATGGAGAGAATGTATACTTTTCAGGAAACGTAAAAAAAGCCTAACTATTCATTTTGGTAAAAATTATTTCATTTCAAGTAATGAATTCATCAACATATAAACTTTCAGTTTTTATAAACTGTTTGTTAAATCTGTAGATATGTGAAAAAAGTTAAATAAAAATTGCTTTTTACAACGAAAAGAAATAGAAGTCCCCGCCCATAAATCTTCCTGATTGGTTGCTTTCTCGTGTTGTTTTGTTTATTCACTTGCGCGGTGACTAGCTGGGCATTAGAAACACAACAGCACAGAGAACTGCAGATAACTGTCAATCGCCCTCAACCACATCATTATGAAAGGTGGTTTTGGATTAATTTTTACAGGACGATCTTAAATGTGTGTGAACAAAAGGGACCTCTGGGGGGGTGAAATCTTTGGCAAAACTTTGAGGGGTGATTTCTCAGATATACACTTTGAAGTGTGTCAACATTTGAAGCATCATAGCTTTCCAAATGTTCCTTCTATTTCAGTGTTTGATATTTTAAGCTCTGAATCTGTGATTTCATAAACTGTAAAAAAATAATACTTTCTGACAATAAGCCTAAATATCCATGGTGGGTACATATACATGTTTCATATCATTTTAAAGCTTAAAACCTTGGGAATTTAATAAATGTCTCAGTTTTAGTATAGCTATAAAACTCAAAACGTTATGAGTGAAAATGTTAAGGGCATCCCATCAAACAAAGTAGCTATAGCAATATATAGCTAAACTACATTGAGAAAATAACATATTGTGCTAAAACATATAGTACTTACAGTCGAAAATATTTCTTTTTGGTCATCAAAGAGTTCCAGGAATTACATACAGCAAAGTTTTCTTAGGTACAATCCATCTACTAAATGACAATTCCATGACTGTACATTTACAAGAATTTATTTTGAGACTAACTGCAGGCGCTTTGTTTGTGAAGCATGGAACATGGTTCCGAACCAAATACGCATTTTCAATGTGTCCTAGCCTCTCATATTTCTTCATGAATATAACTAGTAATTGCAGGCAGGGCAGAAAAATTATTTTGCCTTGTCTGTTGAATTCCACACAGCAAGGAGTAAAAAGTCTGTCCAATAATTGATAGACCTAAATTATTTTTTTAAATTCGAAAGATTTCGGTGGTAATAATATAAGCTTATGGATATCAGTGGGTATGTAATCTACTGTATAGCGTGGTTCTTCCTTTTTGAATATTATTGTACTTTATTGTTACATACTTGTCCAGTTTCCATAATTTCATTTTCCCACTGAATGTCTTTTCTCATGAACTCAATTCACAAAAGTTTATCTGATTGGATGCCAATTATTTAATATTATCATACAGACATTAGTTTATGACAGGCCATATAGGTGATAATTCATACTTGGTCTCGCACCATAACCTCACATATATACCATTATACTCTCACATATATACCATTATACTCTCACATATAATTATGTAATGATGATACCAGGCCTTGTGGTAAACGGCGACTGGGAAGGGCATACAGAGCAAATCACTTTATTTATTTTTTAAATTTATTTCAGCAAATTAGTCAAATGCACCTAGGCATATGCACAACGCATGCACACTATGCTTGTTATACACACACAGGGAAGTGCAGCAGCACACAAACATTCAAAAGATTACAAAAAAAACATTTAAGCTACACTGTGTATTTCTTTGAGTTGATTCTTAGCAAAAAACCCTTTGTTCTTTCAAAAATATTTGTGCTCATTCATGTGTAATTACTTCCACCAACTAATCAAAGTATTTTTGTAAGCATAGAATCTTCCATTCACAATACATACAATGGTGTTGCTCAAATTGCGGCAGCCATGTCACGCCTCCATCTTTAAAATACATAAGCCAAAGAGGGACATACCTGGAAGTTCAAGCTCTGCCTTTCGCGCTTTTACACTAGTGGCACTGTGACGAATGCCAGGGGGAGATTACTCACGACTGCTGGCAAATTTCAAAGTCTGTTGAAGATGTAAGTTCATGCTTATTTTCGAGGACATGTAATGGCAGCGCTGGCCCAAGCTGTATAGTAGGCAAGAACGTTCGCCTGGTAACACAAACTCGGATTTACGGTTTCAAAATAATAGCGCTCGTGGTTCATTGCAATAATCATTGTTTATTCATTGCATAGGTAGTGTCCATGTTCATGTTTTTCTAAAATTTGTATTGTGTTGGAATAAAACAGACTGTAGTGAATGTTTTTTCAAATGTAATTGTGACGTCGCCCTGTTCCATTCCACTCCTCAACGCAACATCTCAGCACAGCCTCAACCAGGAACCTGACAGACGCAAACGCTCCACCACAATCAGGTCTCAATCACCGGAATACTAAGCACCTGCGCTCGACCTATAGGTATTTAAGCTGCCTGGCTCCTCTCAGCATTCGTGAGGTATTGTTCGTATTTGATTGCAACATACTGAGCGCTTCTATAATATTCTGATTACCTGGTCTGACCTTGATTTCAGATTTGCCGTTACTCTCTTTGGATTACCCTGTGTGCCTCTGCCCTTCTATTCGTCTCCAGTGTGTACCGACCTTGTGCTCTGTCTGACTGCCCTGTTTTGTGTATCGACCCCTGCCTGAACGGACAACCCTGTACTGTGGAACAAACCTTGCCTGGCCTGACTACCCGAGTTGTAAACAGAACTTCTGCCTGTCCCTGGTCCTTACGTATTCGGAACTGCCCTTCTGCACTTCGCTTGTTTAAATATTAAACATTATTGTGTTTTATACTAGCCTGGATTTCTTCTGATCATTACAGTAATCGTGTTTTCACATGAGACACTGACAATTTATTAAATCAAATTGTGTGTACAATATATTTGTTACTTATATCAATAAAACATGTTAAATTATATTTTTTTGCTATCACATGGTCTTATTGTTTCTTTACACACAATACAATTGTATTTGGTTACAATTCACGAGCCGTGTAGTGAATTAACAATGATATTTGCAATGAATCAAAACGAGTGCTATTGTTTTGAAAGAAGAAACTCATATCCAGGTTCACATTGCTGGTATAATAACGCGAGGGGCTAGAACCATATTCAGTTGCTTGTCATATATACCCACTAACAGGTGCCACAATAATAAGATTCAGTGTTATTTACTTCACCTGTCATTAGTCATACTGTTATGGCTGATCGATGTAAACAGCTTTGGGGGTATTTGTGTACAGTAACATGGCTTTTGCCATTTAGAAATTAAAAAACATTGTATACATTGCTGTTTTAAAGCACGTACATATTACATTTTCTGGCTCATAAAAAATCTGCGTAAGGCAGGAATAAATACAGTGCTTATTGTGTAGCAGCGACTGAATATTCATAATGTTACCATAGCGAACAGTTTGTCTGAATACTCTAAAATACAAGTCTATAAGGGAGACAGTTCTGTAATTATTATTTCTACCTATATTCTGTCTGCGTTGCTGTAACCTTGAGGGTCAAATGTTTAGCCCATGGGTTCCTCTGTAAAAGATAATTACAATGTTACACTTTTCTTATTTAACCCTTCTGAAAATGTATTCAAATCAAACAAATTGTTTTACATGTCTGGAGGTAGCAATGCCAGATTGTGCCTTTAGAGGAATGCAAAACTACTGTTGACAATAATACTACTTGTTTAAGGTAGGAATTCACATTTTCTCATATTTAAATATCTGAAATCTTGAATAATTAACCATTTCCAAACTTGCAGTATTTTTGCAACCTATCAGCAACATTAGCCCATTTTTCTCTGTCATGTCTATAACTGCTACTGATGCAAAGGAACTCAGAGCTAAAACAGGGGAAATTAATCACCCTTATCATCACACTCAGACAATCAAAACATTAAGGATGTCATGCAGCTAGGCTGTTTATATTATGGTACGCTCTCAAGTTACTGCCAATCTGTGGTGAGTCTTTTCCCCCTGTGTGGGTGTTTGTGCAGGTGGAGAACATTATGATGTGTGAGGAAGGTTATGACCCAGTCCTACACAACCATGAAAGGATGGCAAAATCACAACTCTGAGAGACACCACCTGGTGAAAGTAAGGTTAAGTTTTTTACAGTCATTTTTATGGATTGTAGACCTGTACCTACGGTATTGTACATATTCTTCACCTGCTATGGTCTTGTGAATTTGTCAATAATTTTTTTTTCAAACTGTCAACGAAATATTTGATAAAATTGGTAAAACCATCTTGACACAAAAGTATTACCTATGAAATGTAATGATCATGCGTATTCTAATACTGTATAAAATGGAATGGCGTGTAATACCCAGGCAGACATCTAATATATGGCCATAAATTGTTATATACATATATGGCCATATATTAGATGTCCTTATGCGTACTACTCTAACAGCATGTCAAACCCTTCAATGAATAAACTGGAGTCAAATATGTTCATGAAATCACTGTACTTAGATGCTAAGTCGCTGCATAGCAGGACAGTCTATGTCCCATCATGGTCTCATCATGAGTTAAAGATGGAATTTAGCTGTGATTTAAAATATGCCTATCTTTTAACATACCTTAGTGATTCATAATACCCATCACTAGATAGGAGAACCTCTTTACACATTGTTACTGCTTTTGTACTAACCACTGGGCTACAATATCTGCCTTGCTTGCTATTGAAGATTCTAGGCTAGGTATCTGTTTTCAGAACGTTGTGCAGGGCATCCATTATAAAACAAGTTTATTTTTTATGAAACTCCTTGGACTGATCTTTGGGATGGTGAGGGGCGCACACATGGTTCATTCAACCACATGTCACCAGCTGCCAATTCTTTTTCGCACTGTTCATCCAACACGGAAGCCTTTAGTCAACTCGTGACTGAATTTACAGGCGCCTGATCTGCACACGGAGAAATTGCTGGAACGTGAAATGGCAAGGTAGCTAGTTCGACTTATCTATCCCAAATCCCGGACAGGGCAATGAGAATGTATGCTGCCTCATGCTGGTGGTCCATGGAAATTCAGATACCCTTTTTTCAGGCCCAAACCACTGGCTATCATGACGTAACTTGTCCTAAACTACACAGACCCCCCTCGTAAAATGAATTTCATTGGTCAAAATGGCAGTTTTCAAATAAACAACCAAATCATGGTTAAAGAAACCGATGTTTGGGGAATCCAAACAACCCTACATGTTGGGTTATTCATGCAACACATAGCTGGGTCAAAATAAACTTGTGAAAATATCCTTGTGTTTTCTATCCAATATTTACAACGCTAGGATACCAGAATCACAAATTAACCCACATTATGCAGACTTTGCTTTGCCCAGCAAACAACTGGTACTTCACTTCCAAGAGCATAACATCACAATCAACACAGTTTACCATACAGAAATCTGGAATGTAAGGGAATACGTTTTATTTGGGCCAATGCAAACTCCTTCCACTGAAGTATTTAATCCTTATGCATTAAATGACCCTACAATATGAAATTTAAAATAGGACAGTATGTGTTTCATATCATGGGCATTTTATCCCATTGCAGTATGCAACATGACCCTAAATTGTGTTTAGATTCTCAGGTTCCAAACTTTACCAGTCAACAAACTTGAAATTGTTTTTTTTGAAAATAAATTGTAAAACACCAACATGCCTGAAACTGTGGTCAGGTGAAAGTCCACAGGAATTCATATTGTGAAGGTGTATTTGCCTTTCATTGCATATCGTCAGTGTGCCATTGACCACATGTCCAGTATGTGTGATATATACACATGGTAGTAATTACTCATGCAGCATAGAAGACAACAAAATCACATAACTCCTTATGTCATATTACTTTATAATGCTCCAATTCCTTCCTAACACCATACATGAATCAACCAATAAAACACAAAAACACTATGGCTGCCACCACATGCAATACTAATAAAAGTAGCCAGTTTAAAAAAATGTATCACTAACATTCCCACAGCAGTGAAAGGGGTAGTTTAATTTTGCTTGCTGAAAGTCCCGATTTCAGTCAAAATAGAACATTCAACAACATTTACCAGGCTTCTCTCCCAGTTCCCATGAGAATAATTTCAGGCAGGGCAAAAAGTCACTCCCTGTGACCTCTGTCCCCATGGACTGCAACAGCCGCAACATAAGATACAAGCCAATGTATGCCAAAAATAAGGATTATTCAGAAAATAAATAAATGGCATTATGGCAATGAGACAGGAAAGACATGCAGCATCTAACAAAAAATATGTTTCACTAGTGGCCTGCTTGTTATACTGCTCAGTAAAAGGCAGCCCAGTGGCTAAATTAGATTTATTAGTGTTTAGAAATTGTAAAATTGTGTTACATTTCACAAAACCTTTATTCAACAAGACATCTAAACCTAATGTTACCAAGGCTTTTCAATATTATTGTAATATTTTGGGAAGTTTAGTGGATAAATTATGTTTTATAATTATGTGTATCCACTTAAACCTTAGAAATGGTCCCATAGATAAATCTACCTTTAGATTGGTGTTGATTTTATGCAATTTAATAAAATGTTACTTATATAAAAATGTAAAATTGCTTTTTTTGTGTAGCTTTCTCTCAAATGCTTTGTGTCATCTGTTGAGGCATGTGAATTATCTGATAGTGTGAAATGTGGACAAAACCTGCGAAAAAGTGCCCAAGAATAGAAAAGTGATGCCTCAGGGGTAATTACTGCCATACATGGAATCTTCTGTCCCAGAGTGGAGAGAGCAGATTAGTGTAGTGGAGGGACAGGGTGTTCTAATAGACCTCCCTCAGCTTGACCCCTCCTCCGTTCACCCCTCCTTTTCCCACCCCTAGATAAGAGGGGGAAGAACTTTTTCACTTTGGCCATTTCCAAAATCAACCCATTGGAGTGGGACAGCAGGAAATAATTTCTCTCTTTTTTGAACATTTAACATTTGGAGACTCATTTGGAATTGCTCTCACTCTCCCGCTGCCTTCCTCTCTCTGTGTCAGTCCAGGGCTTAGTGTTTGTAGCTGCTCCTTCACGTAGCACAGGGCCAAGGAAAGTTTAGAGTAAACAATGACCTGTAGGGAGGAAAACTGGACTTTATAAAGAACCAAAACAGTCTGAATACATCACAAATAAAACGACCACTTCAGCTTTTAATACTTTTTCCAGTGGAACTATGTGCATCCTTATCTGAAGAGAGTAATAGAGGGGAAGCGCTTTCATCGTAACACCTGAGAACAGGTGCTACTACTGTACTTGGCTATCAAGGTGAAGGGAAAGCCATGAAGAGAGTCCTGTTGGGCTATTGGCTGATGCTGGCAGCAGGGATAATGGTTGCCAGTGTAGCAGGTGCTAGTGGAGAAGATGGAGGAGGTGGGGGTAGAGCACTGAGACGTGGAGAAAAGCGCCGGAGGCTCCATCGTGTCCAGCATGGCCATTGCAGCTATACCTTCATCCTACCTGAGACGGAGAGCTGTCAGACCAGTCCGGGCCAATACGGCAGTGCCAATGTGGTTCAAAGGGATGCACCACCCCCTGTAGAGATTGAATTGTCTGCCCAGAAACTGCAGCACCTGGAATCTGCCATGGAGAACAACACTCAGTGGATACAGAAGGTGAGAGCTGAATTAGTTAGAGCTAATTACGGATATTTTGTGTGTAGCTTGTTCCAATAGAACCCAAAATAATTATTTTCCCTTTGGGGATATTTAATGAACTCTCTAAATTTGAATTACATTTTGCAAGATTGTAAACATCTTTGCACTCTCTTGCTTTATCTCGGCTAGGTAGGCATTGCAAATGATAATCAGTTCACTTTTGTCTTAATCTAGTAAAAAAGGAAATGCCTTTTCTTAACCTAGTAAAAAAATAAATGTTAAAATATTAAAGGTGCAATTAAAAGAATGAAGTAAAAAAACTATTGGAACCCTATATTCTGTTCATATTATGTCTTTAAATCTTGTGTAGTTTTAAAGTGGTTCACAGTGGGTTGTTTAGCTTACTGCCAAATTACTGAATTCAAATAAGGCTCTCATTTGTAGAACCCAGCCTGGCTTGGACTCAATAAAATCTCCCTTTGATGGGTCAGAGTGCTCTTGCCCTGATATCCATCCAGCATTAATCACAGGCTACACAAAGTGTAAATCAACTCCACAGAAGAATTGGGAGAAAGGAGAAGGCATAGTACAACAGAGAAAGCCATTTGAAGTTTTCACTTTTTTGTCATGGCGTTGACCCAAAGTCTTCTCTGGAACAGAGCTCTGCCACTATCAAAGACACAGAGATTGGTGATTGTATGTCCCGTTGGAAAGAGCACATTTAAAAAGCACATCCATCACAGTTTGATGCATTCCACTTTAAATAAATAGACCAAAATGAGCCTATATTTAGTTTACTATTAATACAGTATTTAAATATCATACTATGTATCATGCTTCCTGTATCACAGTCAACCCCAATAATTGTTCATGTCAGGATAAAAATCCACTTCATTACTACATAAAACACTATTATACTAAGTGCTGCAAGTAGAACATAGTTGTAGTAGTAACTTCTCAATCTGGAGAAGTTCATCCAGTAACTTCTCTATCTGGAGAAGTTAACGTTATTTACAAAGCTATCAAACTAAAAACTAGCATCAATGCTGCTCTGGGGTCATTATCCTCTGTCCTGGATGTTGATTGAGGCGGTTTAGATAAAAAGGGCCACTGATTTGATGTAGATGATCATGATTTCAGTTACTACAGCGACCATACTGTAGACTAGCCCTGAAGAATACAATTGCCCATCTGAGCTTTGGAAATTTCTAGCGGATTACCTAGAATCTTGCTTTTTCCATTATAATCTTATTTTTTAAATTTTTTAACTGTTGGCAACTCGTTGAGGGCACTCGCATGCTTCCTCCAAGCAAATGTTGACCTCATATCCAGTTTTTATTACACTGCTTGTTCAACGTGGAATAACTTGTTGAAGCTTTTTTCTTCTCCCTTTCCAATTACCACTGACTCTGCCTTGTCGGCAGCTCTGCAACTCCTTGGACAAATCGGTGGGATGGAGAAAGGCATGCTCATGGTTTATCCAACAACATGTCACCCAGCTGCCAATTCTTCCAACACAGAAGCCTTTAGACAGATCATGCATGGGATGATTACGTTTACCAACTATAGGTCCGCAATTGATTTTACAGGCCCCGATCTGGACACAAGGAGTCACTGGAGAGCAACGTGGCAGGATAGATAATCTGACTTTTTTCAATGCCTCGCGCAGCAGGCCCTGGGGAAAGTCAGAGAACCCATAGTCAGGCTCGAACCCATGACTATCATGACTGTCGTGCAATGCAGCGACTTAGCCCGATACGCCACGCAGACCCCCTAACTATACACGATTTAAAACACAGATACCTAATATGCAGAGAAGTGGTTGCTAGAGAGTGTTCTGGCAAGGTACACTATTTTGTTGTTTTGCACCTTTACCCAGGCAGTGCTATTCTAATATGCTGGGGCTGTGCTGGTGCGTGGCCAGGGTTGAGGCATTATAATTATGGGTAGTTGGATTTCTGGAGAAACTTGAAGGAGGAGACTTGGTTCGTTTGATGCGAGACTTTTTTGCTGAGGTGTTAACGCCCATCGTCATTCTACCACCACCAAAGCAGGACAGAGCTAATTGCATTGACCCTGGTGCAGGTGGAAGCAGCAAGTCCAGGACCTATATCGTTTCATTCCAACAATACTGTGACAAGGAGCACATCCTCCAGAGCCAGAGCAGAAATCAACCGAATATTTATTCTGATCTCAGCTCAACTGTCACTGTAGAAGAAGGCAAGGCACGTTTATTTATATAGCACATTTTATACACAATGGCAATTCAAGGTGCTTTACATAAACAGGAAAACATAAAAATTTAAAACAGATTAAAGATAAAATTAAAGCAATTAAAATAAAAATAAAAAACAATTAGAAAAATAATACAATAAGAAATAAAAGAGACTGAATGAACCATATAAAATATAGTGCATCAGTTTGGAGAGTAAATTCAGTAAATGCGTAGCTAAACAGATGTGTTTTGAGTCTGGATTTAAAGGTGATTACTGTTGGAGCACATCTGATCTCCTCTGGGAGCTGGTTCCAGCTGCGGCTGGCATAGTAGCTAAAAGCAGATTCTCTGCGTTTTGAGTGAATCCTTGGAATCTCTAGCTGATGTAATGCTGATAATCTGAGTGGTCTGTTGGGTTTATATTCAATTAGCATATCTGCAATTTATTGAGGTCCTAGGCCAGAGTGATTTATATACCAGTAAAAATACTTTAATGTAGGGCTGCTCGATTATGGAAAAAATCATATTCACGATTATTTTAGTCAGTATTGAAATCACGATTATTTAAATCGATTAATCATGGACTTTGGAAATTTGCATTTGTTGATTTTGAAAAAAAATGTGAAAATATTCTGACGTCAGGAGCGGGTGCATTTTGACCAGCACACATAGTTTGTTTGAATGTTTGGATTTGATTAGACAGCAATGTAAATAAATTAACACTTCTAAACGTATCATATTTTCTATTTTGCCTGCAGGTTTTTAATGTAAGCACAAATGCAATGACTTCAGTTTTCTCTTTGTTTAACTGAAGAATGTTTTGGCACATCCAACTGTTAATTTCATCAATGCATTGGCATAAGGAGTCAATGGGGCTGTAGTCGTTAGGCGATAGGGCTAAGTAGATCTGGGTGTCGTCTGCATAGCTGTGGTAAGCAATTTGTTTCTTTCTCATTATTTGGCTCAGTGGGAGCATATACAGGTTTAACAGGAGTGGCGCGAGAATTGAGCCTTGTGGGACTCCACAAGGGGCATTTTTTATTAGGTCTACTGCCGACTTTTCTACCAGACAGCGTTAGCTTTAGCATACATCAACATCGAAGCCACATCAGGGCCTCGGCCTAGCCAGAGTTAGTATTGGCCCAGCCAATCAGAATGGCTTCACTTTTTTATACAATGAAATCAAACATTTGATTTGTTGTTTGTATTCTTGCCTGTGTCTGGAATGTAAAAAAAATCTTAAACTGTAATCCCGCCAAATAGCCAGCCTTTAGCCTTTAACGCATTTAACGATATTAGTGTGGTACTTTGTAAAACATACTTTTTTGTGTGAATCTTTTACCATATTTTACTCCTCTATGGACAGATCTGTGGAATGGCGAGGGTCGCGCATATGGTCATCCAACCACATGTCAGACAGTCGGCCAATTCTTTTCACACTGCAAATCCAACACGGAAGCCTTTGGTCAGATCATGCACGGGATGATTACGTTCCGCGATTGAACCAACAGGCGCCTTGGTCTGGCCTCAAGGAGTCGCTGTAGAGCAACGTGGCAGGATAGATAATCTGACTTTTTTCAATGCCTCGCGGGCAGGCCCTGGGGAAAGTCAGAGAACCCATAGTCAGGCTCGAACCCATGACTATCATGACTGTCGTGCAATGCAGCGACTTAGCCCGATACGCCACGCAGACCCCCTAACTATACACGATTTAAAACACAGATACCTAATATGCAGAGAAGTGGTTGCTAGAGAGTGTTCTCATATTTAAATCCCGGGCAGCACTATGCCAATTTGTCAGAGAACCCATAGTCAGACTCGAACCTGTGACCATCATGACGTACACTGTCATGCAATGTAGCAACTTAGCCCATGACAGCATGACTAGTGTTATAATTGTTTTTGTTACTTGTAACTACATATAAAAAAAAGAAATACTCTACCTCCAACAGCTGTTGAGCCCAATACCTCGAAGTCACTTTATATTCTATCTGCCATACTGTACATTCCAGATAGGCTTCAGGTGTTTGCATGTGTGTATGTTTTCTTAAAACAAATATATATATATATATATATATATTACCGTATATACCCCGAATATAAGACAAGGTTTTTGTCCTAAAAATAAGCTGAAAAATTGGGGGTCGTGTTATATTCGCGATATAGACAAAATCACGGGGAAAACAGAGAAAGCAGGGGGAAACAGCAGAGGGCGCCAACACAATAGGCTAATTAATGACATTGTTATAAATTAAATAAACAATAAATTGCCGCCATGGAGAGATCAAGAGATCATCTTGAGAAAAGCGCTTCAAAAGTTGGTCAAATAAACCAACACGTTCAAAACAGTTATATCATTCATTTCTGAACTCATTGACAGAGTGCACTTTATTTTGTGACAAATTAATCAAAGTATTTAAATGTGGTATATTTCAAACGGACAACCAGCGTTAAAAAATGGGTACTCCCAGAATCTAAAATAATGTGACGAACAAGATCAGCGCAATCATGACAAGCGAACGGTGTTTTACTATGTCTATGGTCATGGAACCGTTTAGAAACATGCAGAGTTTTTTTAGGTTGTCTAGAATCTCTATGATCTCGTTCATTTGTTTGCTGCTTCCATGGCTGTAGCGCGCTGGGTTTGCATTTACAGGTATGCCTGGCAATCCGTTCGTGCTGTCAAAATGGGCAGTTGATAACAACACACAGGCCAAAACATAAACATAAATTCCGTGTCGGAACGTACTCTTCCAAAAGAAAAAATACTGACATTAGCATTGTTTTCAGAAAATATAGTATTTCAGCTTAACATGTTTCCTTAATATCTGATGAGGCATTGGCGTCATTTTTGGATTTATTACAGTACATGTATTACATTATAGCACATTTAATGAATGGTGTTAAAATGTTTTTTTTTTCAAATAATTATCACTAGAATTTTCAAATAAAATTATTTTCTGTTGAAAACCAGATTTTTTCCCCAAAAATATTTTTTGTCCCCAAAAATAAATCTGGAAAATGGGGGGGTCGTCTTATATTAGGGGTCGTCTTATATTCGGGTATATACGGTATATTGCTTTCTACTAGCCTGTATGCGCCTGTAAATGCTGTGCATTTAGATTGCTGCATTTGAGTGTTAATTTTCACGTGATAATATACAGTAAATTAATTTATAATTTCCCTGTTTAAGTTTATTTCTGAAATATTTTTCCCCTTCTCTCTCCTGTTGAGAAGAGCCTATCTGTTACGCCTGCCCAGCAGATGGCAGGCGTAGACATGAACTGAGACTGGACTCATGTATATATTAGTTATATTGTTGTGAATAAAATGTTTTCTTTAATAATATTCTATGCATTGCATTGTAGTTTTGTTTACACATGGTTACATGTCCCTTTAAGTTCATGTGACACCTCTCTCTAGTTTGGGCATTTGCTACGATGGGGTTTAGGTTAGGTTAGGCTGGTATCTCGTAGATCTGTTGATTGATGATTACGTTCAGCCGTGTACTATTAGTTTGCTAAGCTTCCTTTATTGTTATGTTGTATTTAGAAGGAAATCCGGGAGCTACTCCTTTAAATAAGTGTTGTGAAAACTGAGTTGATTAAGTTTGGAAGTTTAATGCGTATGCTCTTTTTATGTGTAGCTGTCAGTGTCCCGTGCCACTGTGAAGAGCAGGTAGGCTACATAAATATATCCGTTGTGCAAACTTGCTTATGCTGTACCCTGCAACCTGCTTTTGTATGCTCCTCGGACTCTTTGTTAATAAATCCTGCAAACCACCTAAAGGATTATTAGGAACACCCGGTCAATTTCTCATTAATGCAATTATCTACTCAACCAATCACATGGCAGTTGCTTCAATGCATTTAGGGGTGTGGTCCTGGTCAAGACAATCTCCTGAACTCGAAACTGAATGTCAGAATGGGAAAGAAAGGTGATTTAAGCAATTTTGAGCATGGCATGGTTGTTGGTGCCAGCTGGCCCGGTCTGAGTATTTCACAATCTGCTCAGTTACTGGGATTTTCACACACAACCATTTCTAGGGTTTACAAAGAATGGTGTGGAAAGGGAACTTTGACTGAAATAACCACTCGTTACAACCGAGGTAGGCAGCAAAGCATTTGTGAAGCCACAAAATGCACAACCTTGAGGCGGATGGGCTACAACAGCAGAAGACCCCACCGGTTACCACTCATCTCCACTACAAATAGGAAAAAAAGGCTACAATTTGCAAGAGCACACCAAAATTGGACAGATGAAGACTGGAAAAATGTTGCCTGGTCTGATGAGTCTCGATTTCTGTTGAGACATTCAGATGATCGTGTCAGAATTTGGCGTAAACAGAATGAGAACATGTATCCATTATGCCTTTTTACCACTGTGCAGGCTGGTGGTGGGGGTGTAATGGTGTGGGGGATGTTTTCTTGGCACACTTTAGGCCCCTTAGTGCCAATTGGGCATTGTTTAAATGCCACGGCCTACCTGAGCATTGTTTCTGACCATGTCCATCCCTTTATGGCCACCATGTACCCATCCTCTGATGGCTACTTTCAGCAGGATAATGCACCATGTCACAAAGCTTGAATCATTTCAAATTGGTTTCTTGAACATGACAATGAGTTCACTGTACAAAAATGGCCCCCACAGTGGAATGGGATCTTCGTGCCCTGGATGTGCATCCCACAAATCTCCATCAACTGCAAGATGCTATCCTATCAATATGGGCCAACATTGCTAAAGAATGCTTTCAGCACCTTGTTGAATCAATGCCACGTAGAATTAAGGCAGTTCTGAAGGCGAAAGGGGATCAAACACAGTATTAGTATGATGTTCCTAATAATCCTTTAGGTGAGTGTATATATATATATATATATATAAACACAGTATTAGTATGGTGTTCCTAATAATCCTTTAGGTGAGTGTATATATATATATATATATATATATATAAACACAGTATTAGTATGGTGTTCCTAGTAATCCTTTAGGTGAGTGTATCAGCTACATTTACTCGGAGGTTTAGTATGCACGCTCTCTCCCTTATTCCAGTATGGGGGAGGCACAGCCTGAGAGAGAGGTGGCAGATCAGGAGTTTGATAGGCTCTGCCATGCCTTTGGCTACACCCCTCCAATGTGACAGTATTAAGAGTATTTCTAGCCGGTAGGAACCACCACACCAGAGCCCTGGAAATACCCCTATTCAGATGAGGATCTGGGGCTTTTTTCCGCTGATGAGGAGGAGTGTAAGGAGGAGGATTGGGGCCTCCCCAAGAAATGTTTCGGGGGGGCTATGCGGGTTGTAGGGAGGAAACTACAACCCCATTTGCTGGTATAAACAGCCCTTTTTCTGAGGAGCAGCCTAAGCAGGCTGCATCTGCTCCATCAGGGGCCAGCAGGGCACCGTTTACACCCACCATCCATGGATGTTCCACCACCCACGGGCCCCTTTGCCAACATCCAGCTGCTGGCTCCACTACACCAAACCCCTGCTCAGCCGGCTCACCTACAGGCCCCTGCCCAGCCGCCTCAGGAACTTCCAGCTGCCTGGGTTCTGGAGGTCATGTTTCTGCCCCCGCCACCAGGGTTCGGCAATGACACAGCGTTGGAGTTCACAGGGTCCACCTCTACAACAGAGCTTCCTGGTTCCCCAACAGCACTGATGACGTCAGGGCCTCCCTCTGAAATGAAGCTTTCTGGGTCCTCCACAACGCCAATGACGTCAGGGCCTCCCTCTGAAATGAAGATTTCTGGGTCCTCCACAACGCCAATGACGTCAGGGCCTCCCTCGACAACAGAGCCTTTCCGGCCCACCGCAGCGCTGGAGCTGACCCAGGGCTGCTGGGGCTGACTGGCTGCCGGTGACACCCCATGCTACCGTCTTGAGGTGGCTGCTTGGCCGACGGAGACTTCCGGCGGAGCCTCCGCCTGGGTGAGTGCCTTGGTGGGGGGGGTCCTAATTGTTGCTGAGGGGTTTTCGGCCCTCCCGTCCTTCCCTTTTTTCCACAAACTCTGTGTTACATGAGCTGAACTGTAAGCAAATTGTGTTTGATCCAGTGTTGGGGTAGTTACTTAAAAAAAGTAATTAGTTACTAGTTACTAGTTACTTCTGAAAATGTAATGAGATTACTTTACTAGTTACTGCATTTGAAAAGTAACTTCACTACTTATTACTTTACTTTCCTGTCTCTTGATTTACCATGTAGATACATGGACAAACAGCATAGCCCTATCATCACTTAACCTGTCAGCATTGTGTTTATTGTATAATGTATACAAAATGGCATGTAAATCCATATGAAAGAACAATATCTC
>JACXGM010018282.1:0-19153 GCA_016801145.1 Umbra pygmaea | reverse complement strand
AATTACTATCAAATATATTATTACAGTATATAGCCTGATGTAATTACTATCAAATATATTATTACAGTATAAAGCCTGATGTAATTACTATCAAATATATTATTACAGTATATAGCCTGATGTAATTACTATCAAATATATTATTACAATATATAGCCTGATGTAATTACTATCAAATATATTATTACAGTATATAGCCTGATGTAATTACTATCAAATATATTATTACAGTATATAGCCTGATGTAATTACTATCAAATATATTATTACAATATATAGCCTGATGTAATTACTATCAAATATATTATTACAGGATATAGCCTGATGTTCTATCATTCACAATTTCCTTCTATATATTGCCTTGTCTGTGTAATCTATGAGTAGTCTGTGTAATCTATGAGTAGTCTGTGTAATCTTACATACAAGTCAGAGAACACAAGTCTAATACATTCATGGTCAATATCATTACTATTTATAACAGGCCTATTCGTGATATTTAGCGGACAGCCTGTGCCCAACAAGTAGTTTGTTTGGCTTTGGCTAAAGGAAAGTTAATTGATTGTGGCTTGTCTAGTTAGCGAGGAGACACTACCTGTGTGGGTGATTCAATGGGATGGAGTTGACAGAATCTGTGTAAAAGCAGTAATCTCATTCCCATACACTTTGCTTTCTCGTTCTGTCTAAGCTGCAGGTCGGCCGGTTCATTATGTTTTGCAGTTAAACAACCAATCGCATAAAGCCGTTCCAATGTGCGTTCAGCTTTTAAAGGTTCATGTTTAATTTGTGCATATCCCCACCATCTTGCACACAGCTGTAAGCAGCGCTTAAAAGGTGAGAAAAAGTTTAGCAATGGAGTAAACTAATTGATACATCGTATAGCTCTACTGAAATACTTTTTGAAAATGTCAATTTAAATCAAGAGCTAAACTTCATTACCCAGGGTGCATTAAGTGAGATGCAGAAGACTAAAGTCCGTCCAAGACTCAGACCGGCCCATCATTGGAGATTTACAATGAGGCCTACCCGGAGATCATGAGATTTGCTGATATGGAACAAAGTCTCCTGGTGCGCTACATCGTAAAACGAATATCTCTCGTTACTGCATAACGTTAATTAGGCTACCGGCTACTGAATGTCACATAATGATTTTGTTACATATCCTTGCACACACCAGGAAACTCCCCAGACCTGAATCCCATTGAGAACTTGTGGCTGATGCTCACGAGGCGGGTGGACATACAAAAATCCACCTAAGAACACCGAAACAGCAAATGTTTTGGAGACCAATACTAGTATTTTAATATAATAGGGGTTGTTCGCTTATCAACAAATAATGTCAATGTTGATGTCAAAAATTATATTTACAAAATTGATTACAAATACAACCCCAAACAATGAATTCCATAAAATAATTTTTTACGGACAGTCAACATTTACTAGAACCTTTGGATGCATTTACATCCATGAGTCTATTTGGCTAACTCTCGATCAGCTTGGCAACCTTCAGATTTTGTTTGCTTAGCAGTGCTTTTAAAATCATGTTTTTTAATTTATGTAAATGTTTTTTGTAATTGATTCTTAGATTTGTTTATTTATTAGCTTTGTTCCCAAATTCTTCAGTATAGAGACATTTTTCATGAATAATTTCTGAATCAATTTTAATTTCCTACGTTCAAATGTGCTACATCAAGATTGTTCAAATATTTCTTTATTATACAACTTTAACAGTTACACAAATCCAAAGCACTCTTTTCAGATGTACAGGATAGATTTTATTGCAAATCCCAACTGAAACATTGATGACAGTGGATTAGATTTACAAATGGGGTGGTATTTCAGGAACCGACTGTCCCATTGGCCCTGACCCGGACACACGACCATAAAAAGCAAGAGACCCTTGGGGGTTTCTGCTGAATCATAATAAAACCTTGAGTATATACCCTCTGAACGTGTTCCGACTCAGGCTGGTTTTCATCATCATCATCCCACAATCCTTTACAGCCCTTTAATACACTTTAATACAGTAGGTGAGAAAAGCTTCTGTTATCTTTGCTCCTTTATTTAGATAAATGTATGCTTTAATCAATGTACTTCTACATGGACTACCATTGAAGTTTTGGAATATCTTAAAATAATATTATGCTTGAAAATAGCATGCAGAATGAAAATTCTATATTTTTTTCTAGAGAGCACTTTGAATGACTTTTAGATATTCATATACAGGTCTCCCAATGGTAAGGAAGAAAAATGTATACTGTAAAAAATTTGGCTTTGAATATTCATCAGCTGTGGATTGAGGTGTAGTTAAACAAACTCTAGATGATCATGTTTTTTGTCAGCCTTGTGGATACATGTACTCAGTTGTTAGTTAATAAATGTAAAATCATGGAATTTTTTGTGACTTTTCCAATCATATATGGCTTGCTTAAAACTCAAAAGAAACAATACACTTTTATTTTTGTGTTGTAGTTTCACATTGACTTCAAATTCAGTGTGGCTTTTTAGATGTTGTTAACTATTTTAAGAATGTAAGATTTTGCAGTAATTGTCTCTCTTACAGAAACTAAAAATATTTACTAGAGCATAACCACATAGTCAATTAGGGTAGCCTTCAGACGGTTTTGTAACTCCACCTAAAGAGTGATTTCATAGGAAATAAGCCTGAATTCTTCAGTTTCATTTGTACCCAGATTACATAAAGTAGCATAACAGTTGTTTATCATTAATAACCTGTTACAAATGTTCTATGTTAGCAGGAAGTGAAGCAAGACACAAGCCAAAATGTCTGAGTAAGTTTTCATTTTCATTATAAAGCAACAAAATCTATAGTAGCTATATTTTTCTTTAGTGCTTTGTCCATTTTTATATTTTACATAGTGTAGATCCGGCTATTACTATATTATGGGCCCAGTTTAAGTTCTACATTGTATTACTCATATTTCTATGCTTTTGAGCCTTTCCATTTAGCTCAATATTGATTAGTTAAAGACGAACTATGTAACTATCCATTCCAGGCAGTTTGAATTTCACATAGGTTTTTTTTTCTTCAAATTTGTATGTTTTTATTGAACACAGGAACAATACAGGGATAGTATATATCATTTCTGAAAATACACAATATTATTATTTTGTCCAGTATGCATTGCTGTGTTGTTAGATATTTTGAAATACCTATTTTGCTTTGCAAATATTGTTAATATTTTGTATTAATTATGATTTTTTTTCAAACACGTGGATCCAATATGCTAGTTCTTAAAGTTTACTAGTACTAAAACACAGCTTTAATATTTGTTGTAGTATAAAACAAAGTTACATAGTCATAGTGTAGTAAAATATATTGTAACATAGTGAGATGAAGGCCTCCATGTCTTGCTTGTCTCTTAGGCTAGGTTTGTTCATGTACGCTTCTGTTTTATCCAATCAGTAAAAAGATGACATCTAGCAGAAGGCACTATCTAAAGGTAAAGCGCTACTGTCATGTTGATCACAACTTTCTCATCCTGTTATTTATTTACAAATGTTATTTATTTACAAATGTTATTTATTTACAAATGTTGTTTATTTACAAATGTTGTTTATTTACAAATGTTATTTATTTACAAATGTTGTGTACTTTTTATGACACAGATCCGTACTGACCTTATTTCTGTTCTCTGTGTATTATCACACACGACTATGTGTACGACTATGCAGAATTATTTTTATATAAACTATTTGAACACAGGATAATTAATGCTTGTTCAGGAGGAATTCCAATGGAGCAGTTTTTGATCGAGTCAAAGAGCAATTCTGCGAAACAAGTTATAAACAAGTGTGTGTGCAGATTAAATAAACATAAGCTCTGTAGACTTTCAAGTTTAATCAACAAATATCAATAAAAAATCAATGAATGCAACCCTACTGAAAATTAGTAGTAACCATTGACCTATCTGATGTGATGAATTACAAAGTTATGACTAAATTGACCTAAAAATATACAGTATAGATATAATATAATGTTCCTACATGCAGAGCTTGCTGCTCCAGATTGGTTCCAGCATGCTAGAGACTGAGGCCGCCGAGGCAGAAGCAGAGAAGGTCAGATACATGGAAGAGAACTGTGCATCACCAGACTTCCTGGTATCCATGGTAGATCTGACGGTAAGCTACCAACGCTTAGAAAAAATACTTTTACACTAGTTGTTTAGTACAGTGGTTCTCAAACCTCTCCTTCGGGGACCCCCAGCCGTCTCACTGTTTCGTTGTAGCCTTGAATTAGTTTACCTGATTCAAGCAAGTGGGCTTGATGATTAGTTGACAAGTTAATTCCGGTGTGCTATCTCTAAGATACATCTAATATATGGCATGGTTGGGGGTCCCCCAGGAGAGATTTGAGAACCACTGGTTAGTAGACATTGTTATCCAGAGCAACATTCTGTAATACCTGGAGCAACGTAAGGTAATATGCCTTGCTTAGCAGCAACATGAAATGTGGCACACTCAGGAATCAAACCAACAACCTTTCGATGACAGGTTTGACTCCCTATTGAGCTTCGCTTCCTTACATGGGGTTAGTCATCTGACCTTTATTTTCCGTCGTCCCTCTGGCTTGTTCTCCCTGCAGGAACTGTGCAAGAAGCTGTCTAAGGTGATTGATAAGGTTGACGAGGAGAGGTACGATATGGGAGTCAAGGTGTCCAAGTGTGAAAAGGAGGTGAGGGGTATATTTACTGGTCATCAGTTACCTGATTGTCCAGTAGGAGATTGACCTTATTATCGTACAGTGACGAATGTCAAATCTTTGGCCAATTGTGGATATATTGTCGTTGTGATTACAGTATATGAAGCTGAAATGAAAGTTGAAACTGTTATGCTTGACATCACAGATTGAAGACCTGAAGATTAAAGTTGTGGACCTGAAGGGAAAGTTCAAGAAGCCCGCCCTGAAGAAAGTGCGTATGTCTGCTGATGCCATGCTACAGGCGCTGCTGGGCTCCAAACACAAGGTGTCTATGGACCTGAGGTCTAACCTGAAACAGGTCAAGAAGGAAGCCAAGGAAGAGGTGGGTTTATCTGGAGACAACAACGCTGTACTTGAGAAGCTTATCGCACTAATGTTCATACAGTATATCTGTTCAAACCCACTTCAATGTGAAGGTACCAGTGATGACAGCAATATTTATGTATAAAAAAATCGAACAATTTTTACTAGTGTGCTTATTCTGCTGTTGTACCCACACAGGAAAAAGATACTGTGGGTGACTGGCGAAAGAACATTGAAGACAAATCAGACAGAAAGAAGATGTTTGAATCAACCAAAGAGTAGATACTCTGTTTTGACAGCTGTAAAATGTATATATAATTACTTGCATCTTTATCATCAAAATAGATCTGTGTTTAGATTACATTTTGTATCAAAAAATGACACTGTGCTAATCAATAACTTCAAATAAACCATGTGTAATAATTCAAACTGATGTTGTGCTTCCTGCTAAGAACAATAATAGACCTGCCGTGCAGACTGAGTTTGAACAACTCTTGAAATTGAATGGCTATAGTAATATCAAGCTTGAACGGGTCAAATGTTTGGAAGGACCTACAAACAGCTGAGTGATATGTGATCTGACCAAACCCCTGGTCAGCTGCAACCAGCTTGACCAATAAACACGACTAGTTTAGAACACAGCAGGTGTGATGTCAATTGGGTCAGAAGCCAACTGTCCGTTATTATCTTGTTAACTCCACTATTTGTCTTCACCTACTATACATCTAGTCCTTTTTATCTCTTGCTTTACTTCCCTTTCCGTCTCTCAAATCATTGTTAAGATGGAAAGAGAACATATTCAATTAATGTTGAACAGTCACTCTACATGACAAAAACATAACGTATGAATGGGTAAGTGACACACAAATTGAGTGAGAATCTTGGAACCTTAATTGGAAGGCCCGAGCTGAGTGTTTATTTCAAGAGATGACTGGACAACTGCTAGACTGGCCAGTTGGCATGTCGGGCAAATGCCAGCTGGGCTGGTCTATATTTACCCAAGCTGGCTTCTCTAAAAAGTTGTTTTTCAACAAAAAAAATCTATTCTTAAATAATGGGGTCCTCAAGTATAACCATGCTACCCGTTCTCATGGCAATACGTGGGTAACCGTAGGTAATGGAAATTTTGCCGCATTACGTAGACAGACTTATGCATATGGCCATTAAAATGTGAACTTTCATACGTATTGAAGTGCTGTTCTACCGAAACTTTCAAGAATAGATTGTAACAATTTAAAGTACTTGGGGAACATTTAGTTAAGGCATAAAATGCTAGGATATTGAGGTTGGGGTAAGGAGAGGTTAAGGTTAGACTTAGGATAAGGTAAATTTACTTTTTTATGTTTCGTAAATGTACGAGGCTTCATGTTTTCATGGCTCTGGAAATGTCCACGTGTACGAATTTCTTGTTTTACGTATTTTTAAATATCGCTATGAGAACAGCCTGAACTTTGGCCTACTTCATGTTCCAATCCACCCCTAGCCTAGCCTATTGTCCAAAGGATGTGTTTTGTCATGACAGCTGGTCCTAGAACAGTGCCTACACTATATATATGCTTGATCATATTGCTACTCCTGGTTTTAGAACCACTCATCTCTCCATCCAGACCAGCACTTCTGTGTTCTTTTGTAGGTGAGACTTGCTCCATCTCCGTCTCCTTGCTTCTGCCTTCTGAATGCTGCATTTAACAAGGGTTTAGTATTTCGATTAAGAGGGCTAACATGACAAATTTTTATTATAATTATTAATAGGGCTAACAAATTATGAATATTATTATTATTATTATTATTAATAGGGCTAACATAACTAACTATCACACCTGTAATTTATCGATGCTACTCAGATTAAATTGTTTACGCTAAATATATATTTAACGACAGATAAAAGCACTTTGGTATTAAGTAGTAAAAAAAATCCAGGGATCAAATGTAGAATTAATCCATAACATATACATTACAGAAATGCTTATTGTGATAGCATGGTTTGTTTTTTAAAGAAGAATTTTCACAAAAACTGCCTTTTGAGATCGGAAACCAGATTTGTTTTTAACTGCTATAGTGGAGTACATCTAATCTGGTCCTCATTTTGATAGTTTATTGCTAAAATGTAATATTTTTTAAGTGTATTGGTAGTACATAATTTATCACTTAGTTGCATGGTTTCACAATATGTTATAGACTACTTTCTAGAATATTGTTGTACTACAATCTAAGTATGTCAGACAGCCAATTTTGCCCTGTATTTCTGGGATGTGTTTCGGCTGCATTGTTGTGCCCTCCCTTGGAACACTTCAAGGAACTTCTCCAGGAGGACAACGTGGAGGGAGCGATTTCTCAGCTGTTTGTCAGATACCAATTCACCCCCACAGGAATGCACCAAAGAAACCACAACACAAGGACAACTGCTACACCCCACTCTGTTCCAAATTTAGGGATCTTTTTCACCCATCTACCATTTGGTCTCTGTGTTAAAAGGCATAATGAGTTAACTCTAACCCCATTGTTAATTTCTGTAAAGTTATTCTTATTTATCATCTTATTCCCTTGAAAGGGTTGAACTGATCCTCCAGCTATGTCAGAGTGAGTACTGATTTTATTATTATACTACGTAAAGTAGAAGTATAGCGTATTCAAGTAGGCCTATTATAAACCATATTGTTTGATTCCTCCTGATTGGCTGATAGCTGTGATATTTAAGACATTATTTTATATTATTATTTTATTTTGTAACAACATTATAACTGTAATAAACACATTTTAGTGGTTTGTGGTACTGTATATTCCCGGTATATCAGTGCACTTTGTGATGCGTTGGACCTACAGCTATTGGCCATGGTACTGCCAATTACCCCCCCCCCCCCCCACCTCGACTCATAGCTTAAATATATTACTTCTGACTTACGGTTACCTTTCAACACAAAATCTCAAGAATTACATTTTTTTGTGGTTTCCTTCTAAGCTACATGTGTACCTGGACTAATGTACCCTTCTATATTCCTCTTAGTAAAAAGATGACATCAAGCCGGAGGCACCAGCTCAAGGTAAGGAGGACCAAGCTACATGATCAGGGAGAGAAAAGATTGACTCCAAATTCACATTCTGTTATTAAATTATTATAAATCTCCATCACTATCGTTTACACTTTAATCAAAACTCAAATTTAAATTAAATTGAAGCTTTAAAATCATAGCTGCTAAATTAAGTATATAAGTATCTATTGGATATTTTATTTTGATATTTTTAATTTATTACTACTTTTTTAGTTTAAGATGCACTTTTGAGAAAGGTACGCATTACAAGCATTTCACTGCCAGTAACACTGTTACTGTGTAATAACAAATAATTCATTGAAACTTGAAAATATTGTGAATTAATAATATAAACAACAGAATTTCGGATCAATTGGCTACAAAGATAACGGCGTACGTACAGTAAGATTCCTCCTGGATTGTTTCCCCAGAGCTTGATATTTACTCCTGGGTTGTTTCCCCAGAGCTTGATATTTCCTCCTGGGTTGTTTCCCCAGAGCTTGATATTTCCTCCTGGGTTGTTTCCCCAGAGCTTGATATTTCCTCCTGTGTTGTTTCCCCAGAGCTTGATGCTACAGATTGCCGATGGGCTCATCCAGGCCGAAGCCATACAGGCAGTGGAGGATAAACAGAAGTACATGGAAGAGCATGTTCCACCTCTCTCCATCCCGGGATCCATACAGGAGCTCCAGGTAGGAACAATGCTATAGCGATTTTCATAAAATCTAAATAAATAAGCATTTACATTAAGCATTTATCATAGCAGCATTGTCACAAAGTGCTTTGACAGATACCCAGCCTAAATTCCCTTAGAGCAAGGAACAACAAATGACGTACAGTGGCTAGGAAGAAACCTAGAGAGGGACTGAACTCAAGGAGGTGTGCAGTCCTCTTCTGGCTGTACCAAGTGTGGAGTTGAATGTATACGACCTTCAGAATTAAGGCCACGTTGTATATCGGCATGCAATACGTGTAAATGGAGACAGGAATGGATTGGCTGTGACCACTGTCTTTGTGTAGCATCTTTGTGTAACCAAGAGATGGCTCAGTGGTTAGGGAGTAAGACTTGTAGTCAGAAGGTTGCCAATATGAATACCAACTAAGCCAAATGTTGTTTACCCTAACTGCTCCCAGGTTGTTGCTGTAAATAAGACATTTTTCTTAGTCAACTTACCTGTTTAGATCAAATAAAAAAACTAAATTGCATGGGGCTCCTGAGAAGAGACCAAATAGAATCCACAGTATTGACAGCAACATCTAAACAAATTAGCATTTTTTATTTTCTGCCTAGGGCCCCTTCAGACTCTTGAATCATCTCTGTAGTGGGAGTAAAAGAATACAATTAATATGCACTTGTGAAGTTAAGGCATTCATTATTAATATATTTCCTTTTCTCCCCTGTTGCAATAGTCTGAGTTAAGAATGGAAGAATGCTTAATAAATGAGAATAGAGGATGGATAGTATAGAAGTTGTTGAAATTTACTATCTAACTATCTAACTATCTGACCCTATATCGATTATTTATCCATGTGTGTAAACAGCTACGGAAAATAAATACTACTGCGATTACTGGTAAATGACTTAAAATGTCTCAGACAGAACTTAGTAAAGTGAATAACATTTAATTACAGATAAAAGGGCATCAAAGTACATGCTTTAACTGGACAAAGAATTACACAATTACAATACCAAGAATATTACATGTTGTTAACTCCTAAATTAGATTTAAGCAAATCCTAAACAGTTTAGTTTAGTAATCTAAAGACAATTTCCATGGCGCGCACTGACGTGGGCCAGGAGCCTTGTTAAAGAGAACTCAATGAATTCACTATCAACAAAGAAATTTATCCTTTTTGCTCAGGTGACTCCCACTCCACTCCCACTGCATACTAAATGGTGATCACAGTTTCACTGGCTGGCACTGGAACAAAATCACACATAACACACAATACATGATTGGATTATTGACAGACAACTAGGCGACATCCTGTCCTACACAAAACTCAGGCTAGTCCTATGTATTCCATTTGAATATTGTAACAAAATAGTATTTGTCTTAAACCTGTGGAAGATCACTGGACCGGTTCAACCTTGTCTGTATAATAAACCACCCTTTATGGGACTGTCCAGAAAACACCAAATGACATATCATGATGTACAGTATAATGTTGAGTTTTATCCACCCATAGTGGGGGGGGAAGTTGCCCCCCTTCCTTCCAGGGCTCACTCAGGAAGTCCTCGATAGAGTGCGAGAGAATGCTAGTCCTTAGACAGCTGTGGAATCTGATATAATCAGTCCTGTAAACATTTAAAATCCACTACACCTTTGCCAACACAGTTCGGTGGTCTTGGGCAGGGACAATCAGCTACATGCTACATCCATGTTACCTGCTGAGCCATGCTACATGCTACATGCTACATCCATGTTACCTGCTGAGCCATGCTACATGCTACATCCATGTTACCTGCTGAGCCATGCTACATGCTACATGCATTTTACCTGCTGAGCCATGTTACATGCTACATGCTACATCCATGTTACCTGCTGAGCCATGCTACATGCTAGATGCATGTTACCTGCTGAGCCATGCTAGCTGATTTCAAGTTAGCTCATGGATCAGCCTAGGGGTTGCATAACTGCTAAAATATATTGTCTCTATTTCATTATATTTGTTAATCCTTCCTTTCTCTCAAGGATTTGTGTAAGAAGTTCCATAAGCATATAGATACTGTGGATGAACAGAGATACGACTTGCATGGGAAAGTGGAAAAGTCCGACAAGGAGGTAGTTATGTTTTGTGATTACCTAAGGGGACTGGAGATCATTCAAATAAATAAATAATAAGTCCTGTTCCACTCATCAGCTGGTTTTATCAACCTCGATCTAGATTGAGGATCTGAAGATTAAAGTACAGGATCTGAACGGAAAGTTCAAGAAGCCCGCCCTGAAGAAAGTGCGTATGTCTGCTGATGCCATGCTACAGGCGCTGCTGGGCTCCAAACACAAGGTGTCTATGGACCTGAGGTCTAACCTGAAACAGGTCAAGAAGGAAGCCAAGGAAGAGGTGGGGTTGCTTTTGTTGATTAAGTGGCACCAGGATGTCCCATGCCCTACAGACTGTCTTGCAATATATGGAATGATATCCTTTAAGAATCTATCGTCTCTCTGTCACAAACTCTCCCCTTTCTATCTCTCAATCTCTGTCCAACTCCCCAATGTTGAACTCTCCAGGTGAAAGATGCAGCTGACTGGCGCAAGAACATCGAGGACAAGGCCGGAATGGACGGCAGGAAGAAGATGTTTGAGTCTGACCCTTAAACAAGACCCACAATGTCTGTATGTGCTCCTCATCAATCTTCTATATATTCCATTTAAACCATCGACCTTCCCTAATTAGTAGGAGCTCTGTGTTCGGAGGTACAGACCAAACAATCAAGATTAAGTCGCTTGAAGGGTTAACAAATGTACTAATGTTTTAAAGATCAATTAAAATTAGGAAGTAGCTACATTGCTCACAAAGGTAGTTAAAAATGTATATGCAGAATGCAAACACACAGGCTATTGTAATAGTACTTATATTAGTACTAGTAGTAGTAGTAGTAGTAACAGTAGCAGCAATATTAGTAGTATCATTAACAGTGATTATAGGATCATTAGCAGCAGTAGTACTAATAGTAGTAGTAGTATTTGTAGTAATATTATTAATAGCAGTGGTAGTATTATTAGTAGTAGTAGTAATTGTTGTTGTGCTAATAGTTTTAGTAGTAGTAGTAGTATTATTAACAGTGGTTGTAGTTGTATTAATAATGAGGACAAGAATTTGTTACCAGTAGATCAGATGTCAGTTTCCCAGCACATCGAGGGCCCTATCTTGCACCTGGCGCAGCGCAGCGCAAACCCTGACGCAAGTGTTTTTGCTAGTTTTAAGATTTTTCCGTCCAGCAACCACATAACTGAAATAGCAAATGCACCTTGGCCCCCATCTTTCCAACCATTGGTGTGCTGGTCTAACAGGGAGGTGTGTTCAGGATAATTCTTGGCGTAGGGCTATCTTGACAAATTGGAAAGTAATCGCGCCAAATGACCAACAAAACCTGGTCTAAAGTCAATAGCACAGCATTCTAGTGTTATTTTAACAGCGCATATGTGAAATGCACCTCTAGGCTCGTGCCATATACGATCTGCTTGCACGCTTTAATTTCACGCACAAGCAGATCAGTTTCTTTTCCTGAAACTCTCTCCTTGCTTTGCAAAATTGCCATCATAACAGCAATGCGCCAAGGTACAAACACATTAAAGGGAATGGGTGATGACACTCTGATTGGTGTATTGAATGTTACACCCAAACCATACCTATGATTAATTATGCAATGGAGTACAACCCTTTTAGACCATGCGCCGGCGCACAGACCATTTTTTCCGACGTTAAACTAGCAAAAGTGAATTTGGACACGCCCAAAGCGCACTTGTGTCATGAGCTTCACGCCGTGCGCTTAGATCGTTAAAATAGGGCCCCAAGTGTGAAAGTCCATGTTATTTTAAACACTGCTTTCAAATCTTGTTATGTAAATAAATTAAATGAAAAGAATTTGTAACCCAGAGTGGGACACCTGTTTGATTCAAATGAGATCATGGACTGTTGTTATACATGTAATTTAGTTTGATTTGTATTTTCCAGCTCTAGGAATGGTTGTTTTAAGTTGGGTTAAATGTATTAAGAATGTATTGTATGGCACCATCTCTTGTTTACCCAGAGTATAAGTCAGGTCTCACAAATCTTTGCAGGGCTTGTTTAGTGCTAATTAATAATGGCTTTAATTAATAATTAATAATGTCTTTCAGCCAGTGGCCTGTTGGGCTAAATATGTTCCAGGAGAACAGGGGATGGCGCAGTTCATTATTAGAATGTCACAGGTGGTATTGTTGTCTATTCACGTTGTTCCTTCCACATTTTCCAGTACAAGTATATTTGGATTCTTCTCTGTACAAGTATGTGTATGGTTCTTGCTACTAGTGTGGCTTCCCCACGTAAGGGTCGTATGTAGTATATCTGTGTATAGTTGAGTATATGTGTAAGTGTTATCTTTTAGCGCGTCTATGCCACGATAGAGCATAGTAGGCAGATAATACATTGTGCACGTCTGTACTCATTCTATGCTGAAAGAACAGAGGAAATATCCATCTTACTGGAAAGAATAAAAGAACCACGACAGCATACACCTGCCTTTGGTCTCCATCCTTCTTTACACCCACACTGATCGTGAACAAAATTTAAGGTTTTCTGTTCATTTACCATTTATTTACACAGCAGGTGAACAACAAAACATAAATACCATAAAATACATATAAACATCAATACAATAAAATACATATAAACAGTAATACAATAAAAACATATAAACATCAATGTAATATTAAATAAATAATTGGGTGTTTGGATCAGCAATTTTGCTCTATCAAATACTGAAGGACACAGTAATGTTTTGGTAGTGAAATTAGGTTAATTGGATTAACAGAAAATGTGCAATATGCATCAAAATGAAATTAGACAGGTGCATACATTTTGGCACCCTTGTCATTTTGTTGATTTAAATACCTGTAACTACATAGCACTGATTAATTTGAACACACAATTGGTTTGGTTTGAGCTCATTAAGCCTTGAACTTCTTAGACCGGTGCATCCAATCATGAGAAAAGGTATTTAAGGTGGCCAATTGCAAGAACACAGCATTCCAAGACAAACACTTGCTACCCACAGTAATTTTTGGTGGAGGTTCCATCATGCTGTGGGGCTCTGTGGCCAGTGCCAGTCCTGGGGATCTTGTTAAAGTTGAGGGTAACATGGATTCCACTCAATATCAGCAGATACTTGAGAATAATGTAGAGGAATCAGTCACAAAGTTGAAGTTATGCCGGTGCTGGATATTTCAACTAGACAACGACCCAAAACACTGCTCAAATTCTACTCATTTATGCAGATGCACAGAAGTACAATGTTCTGGAATGGCCATCCCATTCCCCAGACCTGAATATCATTGAAAATCTGTGGGGTGATTTAAATCATAACTCTCACTAAAATGCAACATAAGGTCTTTTTTTAAATGTACCCGAGTCAAACTTTCGTTTAAAAGCATAACTAGGATGGAAGAACCACTTTTAAGATTTTTTGTTTCGGTCAAATCACCTTCTGAATGGGAGTGATAGGCACTTATATGACAGAATCAAAATCACAATTTTTTAAAAACTAAAAAGGCTCGACACAACATGAAACTTTGCTCGAAATATCACCAGGGTGTGAACACATGAACTCGAACATTGAGAACATTGTTTGTGTACACAGAGTTTACTAAAAACAAAGGTTTGTACAACTCACCTTAGCAGTTTGTGTTTCTGGTGGCTTCCATTTTTCAAAAAACACATGTGCTTTCTTGAGCATGGAGACCTTGAGATCACTGCAGGATTTCAGTCCTTCACAGGGTAGTGTGTTACCAATTGTTTTCTGGGTGACTAACGTCCCAGCTGCCTTGAGATCATTGAGGTTAAGGCTCTCCTCCACAAACTCATCAAACCACATCTTTATGGACCTCACTTTGTGTACAGGGGCAATGTCATGCTGGAAGTCTGGCTGCACATCTTATCACCCTTCGGGGACACAAAGGTGAAGTTGGAACAGGAAAGGGCCTTCCATGAGCTGTGGCCACAATGTTAGAAGCACCCAGTTGTCTAAAATGTCTTGGTATCCTGTAGCATTAAGATCATCAATGGAACTAAGGGGCCCAAACCCTGAAAAACAGTCCCAGAACATTATTCCTCCACTATTAGTAGGGGTGTACACTTAGACTTATAGTGTGTCACATGTCAAACTAAATTACACTCCCAAGTTGATGTATGCTAAATATTTAAAATTGATGAAAAAACTATTGCCTACACTGTTCAGAACTTGTTTTCTCAGTATATGTACTTTATCGAATATTACAATAAAAAATTATGGAATATGCCAAGCCAGAAATGCACATGAATACAAGGTGAACGGTTTGCCTGTAAAATATTTAAAGGTGGAAACCATGTTTATAAACAGCGTACAGACATACAGAATGGAATGTCAATCACTCTGGAAAATGTAGGCTTTGGAGACTATCAATAGTCATTTATACATTTATACAATTTTGTCTTCTATGCAGAGGTGGTAAGAGTACTTTTCTGAGTAACTCTGAGTTTACAGGTTTTGGGAAGTCCCTACTTAAGACAGAATTGATCAGGTAAAAATAGTTCACATCTTACCGGTGACCATGATTGAAATTTGCTTTACTCTTTCTAATTGTTTTATAGGTTACTGTTAAGATATGAACTCCCTTTACCTGATCAATTTGGTCTTAAGTAGGGACTTCCCAAAACTTGTGAACTCAGAGTTACTCAGAAAAGTACTTTTACTCAAGTAAATGTCCACCTCTGCTTCTATGGTAACCTGAGGAATGTGGTGGCAGGTCTTATCAAGGTCTTATCAAGGTCTTATCCACGCTGACGTACAGTAGGTTCAAATGTCAAAGCTTTACGACGTCAAGCCCATCACATGCAGTGTTCTTCTCTATGATCATTAATATACTAAAACCACAGCATAACACAAACAAAATGTTATTTTATGCAGTACTAGCTACTTTAGCTAACTACTGAAATATTTTACAAGATTACAGTATTATATTCTAGTGATAATTGCTCATTTGATTTAAAGCAATTCCCCGTCTTGTATTTTTTGTCTTTTGATCTCTGGATTTCTACACGCAATCAAAGGTAGGGTGTTCCTTTGTGTGATTAAATGGCGCCCTCAGGTGTTAGATTTTTTGCAGTACATGATGCAAGAAGCATTGCAAGGATTATAAACAATAAGAATAGAATAGAATAGAATAGAATAGAATAGAATTTATTTCAGACAGGCAGACAGACAGACTTGCATCAACAGCAATTGAGCTGACCACCAACAATATATTTACAAATCCTATCAGCGGTCTGAAACAGGTGTAGGCTGAAGCTCTCGCTTATATTGCCTACCCTTTTTAACACCTATAATTTTTATATTATAAAATTAATTACAATTTAGTGTTATGCATCAATCTGTTGTAGACAAACAATATAAACAAAACACAAAAACTTTAGAATTGCGTATTCAGCCCAGTTGTACAACCCAAATAGCAACGAGCTCAGCTAGCTCATGTATCACTCTTTAAATGGATTCATATAGTTTCAGTACATTATTTTTAAATAGTTTTTTTAGCTTACTAAGTGTCCCACATATTTTTAATTCCTTATGACAGTTGTTCCATAGGTTTACACCTTTAACTGAAATACAATGATATTTTGCATTGGTCCTAACTTGGTTCTTTTTGAATAAACAAGTTCCCCTTAAGTCATGTTGACATTCTCTTGCTGTAAACAACCTTTGGATACCTTCTGGTAAGTTGTGATTTTTTGCTTTGTACATGATTTGTAATGTTTTTAGTTCTACTAATTCTTTAAACTTTAAAGCCTTTAGGTCAATAAAAAGGGGGTTTGTTGGCTCTCTGTAGGTTGTTTTCTTTATTATTCGCATAGCTCTCTTTTGAAGCACAAAGATTGGTTTGGTGTTTGTTTTATATGTATTCCCCCCTACTTCCACACAATAAGTAATGTATGGAAGCACAAGGGAACAATACAAAGTATATAATGATTTTTCATTAAGAAAATCTTTGACTTTATGTAATATTGCAACTGACTTTGAAATCGTGTTCTTCATATAGGATATATGAGGCTTCCAATTTAAGTTATTGTCTATAATCACTCCAAGAAATTTGATGGCCAACACCCTTTCTATTTCAACTTCAATAATCGTTAAACTATTTGTTGTATTTGTTAATCGATTACCAAATACAATAAATTTTGTTTTACTTAAGTTCAATGTTAATTTATTAGAATCAAACCAATTTTTTATTAGTGCCATTTCTTTTTCCATTGTATCCAAAAGTTGTTTTAGGTTCCCCCCAGAACAATATAGGTTTGTATCATCAGCAAATAAAATCAGGTTTAATACTTTGGAAACCTCACAAATATCATTAATGTATAACAAGAAGAAATGGATAACGTTACCTTGATATTGCCACATGTTGACGAGTTTTTGGCCTGTTTTAATTAATATGTTTAGCTACAGGTAATTTCGTAATGGCCAAATTGATAATTCAGCTGTTGTTAAAACGTCCAATTTACAAGTGCTACATGTAAATTAAATGCGTAGTGAATCTGATCATGTTTATATGCTTAGTATTACACACAGTAACCCATATGTTGACCTGCCTGCCTTCCCGCCCAGAGGTGTAGAAGGACAGGCAAGGCAGGCAACTGCCTGGGGCACCCAAGACCTTAGGGAGCCCCCAAGGTGAAACCAAATAGAATCTGCAGCATTGACAGCAACATCTAAACAAAAATCCCTGATTTTTTTTTTCTGCCTAGGGCCCCTTCAGACTCTAGAATTGCCTCTGCGCCCACCCAGCTGGACACACTGTCCAATATGGCCATCGATTATCCTCAATTTAATCTGATTAATGGGGCAACTATATTTAATATTTACTTCCTGCCCTGAACACAGTACATTCACTCCAGCACTTGAACCAGTGTTAAAGGACAACTCCGGCGCAAAATGAACCTAGGGGTTAATGACACATTGTTTCTGAGTCTCTGGGATATGTTTTCATGCTAATCGAATGTGCCCAGTTTTAGTGCTTACTGATAATTACCTTATAACTCTAGTTGTGAGGGCATGTATGAGCTAAAAATAAATTGTTATTTTATACCACTAACAAGGCTCAAAATAGCACCACAATTCCATTGTGTTCAGACAGTTTATTAAAAAGATAGTTTAAAAGACAGAACCGTATGTGTATACAGCCAGACGCCATCTTCGGAAAAAAAGACTTGACCAGTCAAACCACAAACTCTGTGCTACTTGAGCTCAACCGTCAGCAAAATGTGTGATTTTAGTTTACATATTCTTGCTCATTGATCTGCGTGAATGACCGCAAAACCTCTTGCCATGGGAGATTCCAAGTCACAGTTGCGCTCACGCAGCACGCGTCCGTGGTTTGACTGGTCGAGTCTGTTTTCTGAATATGGCGCCTGGCTGTATACACAAACGGTACTGTCTTTTAGCTTGTTAGCTTCACTATCGCAGAATAACTTGAGAAAATAAACAAAGTGGATATCATACTGGAGCACAGGTTTGAAACCCTTCATTTGGAGGAGTATCTGGTATTAAAGCAACTTGGTGCCACGGGATTGATTTCTGCACTGCGGGTTTAACGTGGAGAGGTTTTCAAATGGTTTGCATACAAAATAAGGCAGTCTTCTGTTTTCCATGTCAGCTATCTGGTGGAGATGGTGCTTGGTCAAGGTCAGAGAGGAACTTTTACACCTTGAAGAGGATAACAACTTACCCTCGCAATGACGGGACAGCCGCAACTCAACACATTGGCCATGCTGTCAGCTGGTTCAGAAGCTACTGTACATGACGTCATTCACAAAGTCATCTAAAGGTTTGCCCAGATGAAGAATCAACATATCCTCGAGTGAGCCCTCAGCCTTGGTGAGAGAAAGCATCCTCCATCATCCTGCCATTGTGGTGCTGGTTCCTGCATGGGCCGTATTGTGCTGGATCGATTGATATAGATGGTGATGAGTGTCAGTGTGTCAATGCTTATCTATTAAGGTTGTAGTCATAATGGTGTTGTAATACATAGAATGGATCTGTATCCCTAAATAGTTTTCTGTGCTTTGTTGTGGCCTTCAGTGGCGTTGAGCTCATTGCTGTTCCTGTAGGCCGTCATTTATGATCTTGGTTGTGTCTGCTTAAATATAGCAATCTTAATTTAGGTTTGTGACAGAATGGTGATGTTACATGTTAGAGAGAGGAGTGCATTTACACACATCAATGTACATGACTAATTTAACTTCTGTAATTGAATTTACACACGTCAATGTACATTACTAATTTAACTTGTGTAATTTAATTTACATACGTTAATGTACATTACTAATGTAACTTGTGTAATTGAATTTACACACGTTAATGTACATT
>JACXGM010018281.1:0-19153 GCA_016801145.1 Umbra pygmaea | reverse complement strand
TACCGTAGCATCAAGGCACGGACCACCAGACTTAAAAACAGTTTCTTCCCACAGGCCATTCGGCTGCTCAACATGGAACACAGACACTGATCGCAAATTGTCTGTTGAGCACTAACACTCTCTGGTCACTTTATGCTCTCTACATCTGATGTAGCAGAATTCAAATGCACCTTTAAAAGCAATTTTCCATGCCAATTCTGTAATATTTACTACTTCTACTGTTGCAGATTTTTCAGACCACTGCTCAGTACGTAGTGTTTTATTATTATTATTATTATTATTATTATTATTATTATTATTATTACTATTGTCATTACTATTTTAAAATTCTTATATTGTTGTAATTCTTGTTTTTAAGCCCACTGCATAAAATCGCCGAGCCATGTCAAAAAGAATTTCTCTGCATAGGATGATGTATGTTATTCAATGCATTTGATAAATAAACAACTTTGACTTGACTTGGTTCATAGACACTGGGATAAATTAGTTTTTGAAATGATTAAGTCTGCAGCAAGGAACTCTAAACTGCTTACCAGTTGGCAGCATCTCATATTCTGCGTACAGAACGTGTTGCTAATAATTATTTTTGCTTGTCGCAACGAAGCCTATTCATATCAGAATATGTTTTCTTTAAAAACAATGTAATATGGCACTTAGTTGCACTTAATGTTTAGTTTTTTGTGAGATGATATTGTAAGCAATGTAGGCAATAAAAATATTGTTTGTTCAGAAAATTAAACCATCTTCTATAAAACAAAAGGATTTCTTATCCGATTACTTGATTAATCGATGGAGTAATCGGTAGAATATTCAATTACTAAAATAATCGATAGCTGCAGCCCTAGTCATCACGGTGCATTTTTTCTATAAATATAGTTTTACGAACAAAGCTACAGCTCATTGGCTGTTCACTGAATCATTCTAAATTATTAGACATGTGGCCAGCTCCTTTGTGACATGATTTGAATAGCTTCCAGCACCCTTTCTCAATCTATTGAGGATTCTAGCAAATATCTTGGTTTTAGTGTAGCTATAAAATTCACAATGTTACGACTACTTAATGTCAGCTATGCGTTTTGAAAAAAATGATGTTTTTGTTTTCACTTCATAGAAAATACATTAAGGAATAAAATCAAAGCACACAAATGCAATATTTAAGTTATAATACGTCTCATATGTCCTTAAAGCATAGAATGTTGGGGTTCTAGCAAATATTTCAGTAATAAAATAGCTATGAACACAAGATAATTATTAGTCATAATGTGACGTAAACAATGTGACGTGTAGCTATAAAATTCACAACGTTAGACTACTTAATGTCATGAAAACAATTACATTTTACTCATAAATATAGGTTGGCTCATTTGACTAATGTTAAACTTTTAGTACAAAACATTTTACTTACAGTCATAATATCCTTCTTTTTGGTCATCAAAACGTCCCAGTAATGACATAAAGCATAGTTTTCCCAAGTAAAATCCATCTTGTTATGTGAAAATTGCAATTTCATACCAAAACCTAGTGTATTTGAACCACAGGCCTGCAATTCTGAACAAAAGACAGATGTGAAAAACGTCCAAAAGCTTAGCAATTTTGGCATATACGTCATCCTTATGAAACAGAGAAAATGTGCAAGATTAACATTTTTAACTGAAGATTGACAGAGATAATTTACAAAAGAAAGGTGTTGTTAGTCTCAGGACCTGGATGTAAACATCATCACGGTGCATTTTTTTCAAAAAATATAGTTTTACAAACAAAGGTACAGCTCATATGTTAGACATATGTGGCCAGCCCCTTTGTAACATGATTTAAATAGCTCCAGCACCCTATCTCAAAATAAGGCTTTGTGGGGTTCTTTCAAAGGGGATGTAGAAAAATAAAAACAGAAAATAATTATGCATTTTCTTTATTTCATCTTGTGCCATATTCACTGTGTATATTTATTTGAAATGAATTTGACATATCCCAAAATTTAAAAGTATTTTCTTTAAAAAAATATCAACCATATGTTTGTCCTTGCCTCAGGTCCAGTGTAACAAGAGTTTAACTTAAGGTATGATTTTTTAGGCTGAATTTTACAAATCGGGGGCGAGGCTTAAGAGGTTAATATGGTCTGTACTTTGTAAGTTAGCCTATTGACATGTGTATAGTGTTATTCTGTCTGTCGTTGTTTTATAGAGACATTTGAGTCTTCCAGGACTGTATACCTGTGTATTTGTTTTACTGTTCATTGGGCCTGCTATTTGCCGAAACATTTAAAGGACTATTTGAACAGCATTCAAGGCGTGCTCCAAATAAAGTAAGAGAACACATCTGCATCTCCTTATTCTACGCACCGCAACACACTTCTTTAGCCTGGTTAACACAGTTAACCCAGTTCGGACTGAGAGTGGGTCTGGGCAAGGTTCATTCACAGCACATTTCCAAAGGGGCGTCACCAACGGAAGCTGCTCAAATGCCTCTCGGTGCAATTGGATATGTCAGACTTTTTCAAAGTCGAGTCAGTAAGACCGCGACAACATCTTTTTTTTTGATATGAAGGCTTTGAGTGTTGTTCTTTGCCCGGTTTTTAACAAAAAGGAAACGTTCAAATCACTTGAAGCAAACGCAATAGCTGATTTGAGTGATAATGCGGATATTCCATTGCAGCAGCCATCGCTGTAATTGTCTGCTTCAACCAATGACAATATAAAGCTGCGCTATTCGTATAAAGCCTGCCTCAACGGTTGTGATTGGTGCCTCGATTTGGAAAAATTGGAAATGGGCTTGAATGGGCTCTTGGCCAGACTGACTTGCAGAGCAAATGTAAATTTGGCGGAAGTCCGTCTGGGTTCTCCCAGGCTAACACTTATTGTCTTATAATTACATGTGTAACTTCATGTTCTCTGTAGCTCTACGCTTTTATCTTGGCCAGGTCTCCATCTCAAATGACAAAGTGTTCTCAACATGCCCACCCGGTTAAATTAAGGTTGAATAAAATCAATCATTGTACCCACTGAGGCACATAGCTATCAATTTTGTATCCTTTGGCGCCATTGATGTGTGTAGCAATCTGTTATGCATTATGTCATTTATTTGGGTGGGTGTAGTAAATGTCCAATTAGCTGCCGTGTGGCTATACTCACTTGGGTGCAAACAGACATTCCCTTTAAACTAAAGTCTTCATGAAACCAGTGTGATTGTTGTTTCAAAAGCTACGGACAGTTAAAAGCTTAGTATTAAAGCTGTCAGACTTAAAATCCTTGTTTTTCTCTTCCGCTTCCTCGTTGGTATTGTGGAATCCCCAACACAGTCCTCTCATTTGTCTGCTGTTTCTCCTTCGATGTCATTAGCAGATGATGCCAGAGGTGTCAAAAGTAAAAGTACTTTGCTGAGTTCACCGGTTTTGGGATTTCTCAAAATAAAACCCAAGTGACCAGGTAATGGGAGTTTATTACTACCTCTTCACCACAATTAATCTTTGTTTTACGCTTTGTATTAATTTTAATTGATCACTGATTACTTAGTAACTGTTTTTACCCGTCATTTTGGTCGCAATTAGGAACTTCCCAAAACTTGTGAACTCTGCAGCACCTAGAAAAAGTAGTTTTACTTTTGACACCTCTGGACGATGCCCAATAATGTTAATTTGTTTATACTGTGTTGAAACCGTTTCTGCCAGTGATAGATTGTATCAATGTGAAATTTTGATATTACTATAGGTATTTTGAGCAGATGTTTAGCCTATGTTATTTTAAATAATGTGTTTACTTAATGTGTTTACTTAAACCCTTTTTTGTGTGTTAGTATTTTTTGCCCTTTATTCTATACTCACATTAAAATAAGATGTAATTTACACAATTATTTCATCAAACTAAATCTTTATTCCACTGTTATTTAACATTTTCCTCTGACCTCTAAAGATGTTTGTGAGCCGGTGTTTGGAACGGTGCAGTCACATTACAATGCCACCCACCTCCCCCACACACAGTAGGACAGTCTGATCACCTTTCATTGTTTGAATTCCCTAAATACCACCCCCTCATCAAATGTGTGAAATCACCAGTGAGGACTCATATAGATTGGAGCAAGTGATACTGCAAATTCTGTTTGCACAAACTTCTTGGCATATATGTTCAAAGAGATGTTAGCGGCACCTGTGTTTTTATATAAAAAAGAAAGTCATCATCACTGTTATTGGGAAATAGTCTTTGTCCAAAAATAGGCATTTCCACCAGCAGGGGCAGACGTAAACAATATTTCAGGCCGGGGATTGGCCTCCATCCTAAGCCACCCTGTTCATGCAAACCAATTTTGTAGGCTGATCCTATTTGATGATGTAACAGCAACCAAAATAGTTATACATTTGGCCACTATGGTCATCTGGGAATAAAGTTATCCATATTACAAAATACACACATTTGGGACTGACCAACAGTAGCCTGAACACTGAGTTTTGTAATGATTTGCTCCCAGAAAAAGGTTAATAATGATAATGTTTATTCTGTAATAATAAATGCAGGGTGAGTATACGGGTTATGTCCAGGTAGTATACAAATCCAGGTAATCAGACAGGCAGAGTTCCAGTAACAAATCCAGGTAGTTAGACAAGCAGAGTTCGGTACACTAATCAGGTTCTCAGTCAGGCAGGATATTCAGAAACAAGGCAGAAACAGATCAGGCGAAGGTACAGAGGATAATCCAAAACACAATACTGAATAAACAATGCACGGGTCAGGCCAGAATAACAATCCAAGAATATATGCGAAGGTACAGAGGATAATACAAAACACAATACTGAATAAACAATGCACGGGTCAGGCCAGAATAACAATCCAAGAGTATATGCTCAGTAGGAAGAAAAATAATTACTTACAAAACCTTCTTCTTCTGTGATATCTGGCAGATCGCAACCAACTTAATGGTGCATATACTGCCATCTACTGTACCGGAGTGTGAGGCCGGTCACAGCTCCACCCAACACACCCCACCACCCCAGTAAATTAATACACAGCCCACAACCCACCCACCCCCCATATCCCACTACCTACCCTAACCCTCCCCCTTTCCTTTCATCAACTCATGAACCATCTCCCCCGTGATGTCAGTAACACCCATAAACTTCCCTTAACTTGACTACAAACATTTACCACACTACACAGAAATGCCAAAAACTCAACCCTGCCCACCACCAAAGACTCCTTACTAACCACACACTCATGACGTCTACACATCTCAGTCAATACCACGTTACAACTCCCCGAACCTTCCTCAAATCATGGGCCTACATCCCGCTCTTTCTCCACCTGCACACCTACCCCAAGTCCCATCACTCTCCGCACTGCTTCCGCATACATAACCTTATCCACCACCTTAACCCTCTGTGCCTCTGCTGCCCTCTTCTGAACCACCCCCCCCCCAAACGCAGCACTGCGCTCCCCACCACAGTTACAACACCTCACCTGGGCCCCTACCCCACACTTGCCATACTCATGCGCACCTCCACACCTACCACACCTACCCTGCCCTCTGCACACAGCAGCCACATGCCCCATTCGCTGACAATTAAAACACCTCATTGGCGGTGGCACATATTCCCTCACATAAAAACTAAGAAACCCTAAGTGCACCCTACTCTCGCTTCCAGCACTACCCCTCACTTACAATACCTTGTGAAGAGGCAATGGTGTGTGTAAGCCTTATATAAAGACAGGGTGAGAGCAGGTGTACAGAATGTGGGTGATTGAGTCCAGGTTATTGGAATTGTAGTTCTGAGCATTCTAGGATAGGGAAACTGTAGTTCTCAGGGAAGGGGAACTGGGGAATGTTACAGTTTCAGTTTTAGTCTTCTTACTTAAATCTTTATTTTAACAATTTTGTCAGTTAAACTGTTAATTATTTTTAGTTGACACAAACTCTAAACATTTTAGTCTTGTTTCAGACAACCATTTTAGTCATTGTACTTTTGTTGTGTTAAATAGTTCACACAAAGTTAACATGCAGTGTACATCGTATTTTTAAATACACTGAGGAGCCCAAATATTATGACCACCCACAGGTCAAGCAAATAACTTCAATCATCTCCTTAACAAGGGCATATATCTAGGTCTGGGTAGATTAGATGGTAAGCAAACAATCAGTTCTCATAGTCAATGTGTTGGATGCAGGAGAAATGGGCATGAGAAATAGGACCAGAGCATCGTTGAGAAGTGATTTTAAGTAATTCTGTATGTTTAATTGTGGCAGGTTAGGGACAGATAGAATGTTATAATTAGGCAAGGAAAGAGTGTGGTTGCTGTCTCTAATTGTAGGGCATGTTGTCCCTCTGACAGTATGGGCCTGTTTTTGTAAGTATATATATTATTTGATTGAAATTGTTGTTTGCCTAATTTCTGCCCTCATGTTATAGGCCACAACGAAGTGAAAGGGAAAAAATAAACCACTTAATAGCAATGTGCTGTATATAAATAATTCGTAATTCTGAAATGTAATTTGCAATATGGGGTAGTTGCGATGCAGATATATTCATCAATGATTGCTGGTTCAACAATTCACTGAACCGGGTGGTTATACCATGAACACCGCTAGTCACACTAGAGAATTTGCGTACACAAAGTCAGACCAGACGTGAGATTTTATCGCAGCCTACGATCATGTTCAAATTGATAACTCCCTTGCCTTGCGTAGGAATCGGCGTACGCCCGTCGTTCGCCTGTTTTAGGTCGTACGCACGTTTCATAAATGAGGGCCATTATGTCTTCTGACCTTATCTTTTTTCGAGCTATTTGTATATTATTTCTAATGGCAAGCATGTCAATAGTTGATCGCAGCAGAGCTGGGGGCCCTTCCACTGTTAAATTCATATCTTGGAATATTAAAGGCTGTAACAATCCAAATAAGAGATCACATGTTTTCTCACAATTACAAAACTTAAGACTGATATAGCATTCCTGCAAGAGACACATCTTCAAATTAAAAACCACTCAAGGCTACAAACCCTAGATTTAGCAAGATTTTCCGCTCCAATTTAAATTCTAAAGCCATAGGTGCCGCAATATTGATTAGTTAAAGAATACATTTTTCTGCTTCTAGTGTGGTATCGGATAGCAATGGAAGGTACTTACTTTTAACTGGTTCCACTTGGAACTCCCCTGTAATACTGGTCAATGTTTATCCTCCCAACTTTGATTATCCTGATTTTACTAACAGGTTGCTGGGGAGGAAACCTATGTCACACATATATCTCTTAGTATTCACAGGTGACCTGAACTGAGTGATGGACCAGAACCTGGATCTCTCTAACCCCAGACCCATGCCTCCCTCTAAAATGTCAAGGTCCATATTAGATTTCATGACCAAGAATGGTTGTACGGACCCCTGGATGTTTCATAATCCACAGGTACATGAGTACTCTTTCTTTTCCCATGTTCATCATTCCTTCTCTCGGTTTGACAATTTTTTTGTGGATCATCTCTTGCTCCCGAACTTGAGCTCTTCCAAATATTTGCCCATTGTGGTATCTGACCATGGCCCTCTAGCAATTGAATTAGCTCTATTAGAAAAAAAAACTGTTCTCCTCCTCACTGGAGGTTTAATTCTCTTCTCCTTTCTGACTCCAGTTTCTGTGACTGTTTTACTTCTGCTATTGATAATTTATACTCCAATCAGATCGACTCAACCCCCTCTTCGCTTTTATGAGAGACGATCAAGGCTTATTTAAGAGGTGTGATTATATCTTACTCCTCTCACTTAAATAGAGCTCATAGGATCATATTGGAGGAACTTTCAAACAATATTCGTGACCTGGACCGTAATTATGCTCAGATGCCATCTCCAGAGCTATATAAACAATGTTTGAATCTACAGGCTGAATTCAACCTCCTATCTTCCAAGGATGCAGAACTATTACTCTTGTATTCGCGGGCTACATATTATGACAAGGCAAGCTGCCTGCTTGCACACCAATTAAATCATTGTGCTGCTACACGTCTAATTCCTCTAATTGAAGACCCTTCTAACTGTTTAATCTCAGACCCATATGGGATAAACAATTAATTTAAAGCATTTTATTCATCACTTTACACATCTGAGTTCCCACTAGACACTGCTAATATGACTCAATTCTTGGAGGCATTAGACACCCCTGTTGTCGCTTGTGAGATTGCAGATGATCTGGACTCCCCTCTGAGGCTTGAGGAGGTGGTTGAGTCTATTAACTCTATGGTGAGTAGCAAAGCCCCAGGCCCAGATGGGTTCCTGAATGAATTTCTTAAGAAATTCCACTTGCGTTTGGCTCCCTTACTCTTAGCTATGTATAATGTGCCATTGGACCACTATGTGCTCCCCACAACCTTAACACAAGCTTCTATAGCTCTTCTACTTAAGAAAGGGAGGGATCCTACTACCTGCTCCTCTTACAGGCCCCTCAGTCTTCTTAATGTGGATGTAAAGGTCCTCGCAAAAGTGTTAGCGAGGCATCTAGAAGCAACCCTCACATCAGTCATCTCAGAGGAACAGACAGGCTTCATTAAGTGTAGACACTAATTTGCAAACATTCAGATCCTGTTTAACATTATTTTTTCAAAACAGTTTTCAATATATCCGCAGCTTGTGGTATCGCTTGATGCTAAGAAAGCATTTACTGACTTTCTCGCTCACTGCCAGCTCTCCTTTCAGCTAAATTTACCCCCCTTCTCATTCAGATGAAGGCTGATTTTAAGAGGTGGGGTAACTTAGCTTTCTCTCTCATGGGGAAAATTATGCAGTTAAAATGAATAGCTTGCCTAAATTTATGTACCTTTTCCAATCTATTCCTTTGTTCTTACTTATTTCTTTTTTTACAGTAATTAACCAAGTGGTCTCTTCTTTCATTTGGGCTGGAAAGCCACCAAGAATTAGCAGGTTTTTACTTCAACTATGTAAATTCAGTGGTGGGCTTGCACTTCCCAATTTTCTATATTACTATTGGGCCGCCAAACTCCAGCTATATTGGTTGCACTCCCCAGATATATTGTGGTGCCTGCTAGGTCTTTCCTGCTCCTCCTCCACTCTCCCTGCCTTATTATGCTCCGCTCTCCCTACATCTCCTTCTTGTTACTCAGACAACCCTGTAGTACTATCCACACTCAACATTTGGTACCAGTTTTGGCGCCAATTTAAGTTCTCCTCAAAATTCATTTTGGACCCTATTAATAACAAAAAATGGCATCAAAACTTTTAAAGATCTATATGAAAATTTAGTTTTTCAAGATTTTTTAGAGTTTTCCTAACCTGCCGTTCAAACACGCTTTGCCCCCATCTAACTTCTTTCAATATCTGCAGATGAGACATTTTGTCTCCTCTAAATTTGTTGGCTTCCCTTTATTACCCCCCACCCAGCCCTGGAATGAGCTATTGAATTTCTTACCCCAACAGAAATCAGTAATTTCACAAATATATTCTTGGATTATGTCGTGCGATAAACACTCCATTAATATACCTAAAACTGCTTGGGAGCAGGAAATGGGTCTTGTATTTTCAAATGATTTCTGGGATGGCGTGATCGATAGAATAAGCTCCACTTCATCTTGTGCTTGACTTGGACTCATTCAGTTCAAAGTGACCAACAGAGTTCAATACTCTAAGTCCAGACTGTCCAAAATGTATCCCACAGTGCTGGATTTATGTGACAGATGCCATTCCTCCCCATGCGACCTCTACCATATGTGTTTTACTTGCTCAAAATTGAGCTATTACTGGACCTTTGTATTCCATACCCTTTCATAAACACTTAAATTCAATTTAACTCCATGCCCCCTGATAGCATTGTTTGGAGTCCCAAGGGACTCCCTCTCGCTAAATCATAAAAATGCTGATTATCATTGCTTTTACTATGCTGTTAGCCAGATGCAGGATTTTGCTGCAGTGGAAGTCCTCTTTTTTTTTCCTATTTGAATAGCTTGCAGAGGCTCCCCTCTGATCTAAGTCAGATCATAGGATTATCCTAGTCCACCAAGTGTAATTTATTTTTGTTACTGTATGTATTTGTATTTATGTTAGTGTGTTGTCGGTTTGTCTAGGTGTTTTGCGTTGTTTGTCCCACATGTTGGTCTTTTGAGTTGATCTCTATAGTTGTATTTATTAAATTTTTTTACAGTTTTGTTTGTGCATTGCCAGTCAGAGACACCATTAGTTTTGGAGCCCACTGTATCTGATCATGGCCCCCTTACTATTCACATAGATCTTTCAATCCAACCCTGTATCCCTCCATGCTGGAGATTAATTTCCCTTCTTTTATCTGATGCAGACTTCTGTGGCTTTATCAATACATCCATTGATAACTTCCTGTAATTTATAATCAGACAGGCTCAATTTCCCCTTCGCTCCTATGGCAGACACTTGAGGCCTATTTTAGAGGTGAGATTATCGCATACCCTTGTCATCTAAATACAACACAGAAGGCTAAATTTGATGACCTTGCAGAAGCTATCCTAGATCTTGTCACAAATGATGTTGTGTTGTGAGGAGAGAGATGGAGACCAGAGCAGGGAGGAGTGTTCTTGATGTTTAATGAACAGGTGAAGGTGGAAACGACTGAGCTAGTACTGTTTACATATCTCGTGCATTGGAACTGCACAATGTCTATATATAATTTACAAGTGCTCTAACGCGGCACTGACGCAACTAATACATACATAGCGTACGCCTGGTTCTGACAATGAACGTATACATATTGTACGACACATAACGAGGTGAAGGCTCAATCAAATATGTACACTCACGAAAGCACAACAATACAGCACTCACGATGTTAGCAGGTTTCCACTTTCCACTTCTCTCCTCCATACAGGAGTAGTCACTCACAATAACACGCGCCGAACCTCTGGAACGCAGGGGTTAAATAGGCATCTTGATTACTCATTACGCACCGGTGTGGAGAGTTAACTAGCGCACCATACGTGCGCAATGAGTAACCAATTGGCTACTACTCCAGCGCCCAGAGGTCGGCGCCTAACCAAACATACAAACACATTAAATAATATGCAACGTACATAAACACTAAAGACATTAAAACATATAGTCCATCACCATTAGGTGAGTTGCCACAACAGCCTTGGCCGTCGTGACAGATCTGAACTGCCAATATGTTCAGTCACCATCGCCATAGATACTGTTTATAAACAGCCCCTGAACATGGAGTCTGAATTTAAACTTTTATCCACCAATGATGCAGAAATGGTACTGTTGCGCTTGCGGAATACATACTATGAGGATGGTGACAGGACGAGCCGTCAGTTGGCACACCAATTAAATTGCTGTCCTGACACTCGTCTGATTCCACAGATGAAATACTCTTCAAATAGCTTAATATTTTTAATGATTATTGACACTTGATCTTTCTATTCCTCAGTTTACACATGTGAGTTCCCAACAGACACCACCAATATGACTCCCATGACACCCCCTGAGCCCTGAAGAGGGGGTTGAGGCTATCAAATCTATGCAAAGCAGCAAAGCTCCATGTCCAGACAAATTTCCAACTGAGTTATTTAAGAAATTTCACATCCAGCTGGCCCATTTACATTATCAATGTTTAATGAGTCTCTGGAACTTGGTGAGTTGCCTCGGACGCTAACACAAGCATCATTAGCACATCTTCGTAAGAAGGGGAAGGACCCCACCTCCTTAATATGGATGTAAAGGTCAAGTTGATAGGTACGCGTCTTGAAGTCATCTTACCCAGGGTCATTTTGGAGGAGCAGACCAATGTTAATTTTTCAATATTTGAACCTCGTTCAATATTATTTATTCCAAACAGTTCTCAAACCTGTGGTCTCCCTGGATGCAGAGAATGCCTTCAATAAAATTTTATGGGAACGAGGCGTCCTTCATTAAATGTGTGCACCCCTCGCCATCCCACATCTCACGTCCAAGGAGTTGCAGAGCTGCCGACAAGGCAGGGTGAGAGGGAATTGGGAAATAAAGCAAAACTTAGACCAGTCTGGCTGTGCCATGGTGCATTTAAGCGATAAGCCACAAGAAGATGTGGTATCCAGACAATATTTCACCGCAATGACCTGAATTCAACCGTACATCTCAGAATTTCTCGTTTAGCGGATGTATGCGAGAACATTCCACACATTCCATAGAGTTCGAAATTATATTGCAACCTTCACAGTTAAGGTTAGGTAGGAGGATACTAACGGTTAAGGTTAGGCATGAGGTTACTAACGGTTAAGGTTAGATATGACGTTACTGAGGTTAAGGTTAAAATTAAGGTTAGGGTTAACATTACAAAAACGGATAATTGCGTGTCTGCATGACCCAAGCAATTTGGAAGAAAACACACACAAAGTTCCGGTCTGGATTTGAACTCGCGAACACTGGCATGCAAGTCGCGGATTTATTCGCCCGTCCACCATCCCCGGCCTCCACCCTAGCAAAAACTATGCTATTTACATGCTACATCATGATCTTCATATGTTCATATTTAACGTTATTCGAGTGTTCAATTTAGTTACCTACAAACGTAATTGACCCTCTCATATGTTCCTATTTCACATATTTCGGTTTTACAAAATAGTTCCCTCCGAACGTATTTCATGTGATTTAGGGCTGCCTGAATTTAACAAACCTCTCATCATATGTATTGTAGCTGAAATGTACTGTAATAGCAAAACCTTAAGGACCAACACAATATTAGAATGTGAAGGTAAAATGTAAGAGAACTGGAGATATGTTGGCACAAAATGTAATTTATGTTTCCAATATGCAGTTATTGCCTGGATACATGATGTCTGAGCATTGTGTTCTCATCGCAATATGTGGTTAAACTGTATGTAATGGAAATGTTTCTGCAATACGTAGACAGACTTACAGATACGGTTGTTCAAATGTACAGTATATGTATTGAATGGCCATTCCTTGGAAACATTTCAAAGAATAGACCAATCATGTACTACTTTGGGAACGTTAAGTTTGGGCATAACATGCTAGGTTATTGATGTTAAGTTTAGTTTAGTTTTACTTTTATTATACCAGGCAAGTTTGCAGCAACAGCCTGGGGAGAAGGGGGGAGAGGGGAATGAATGAGCCAATTAAAGAATAGGGATGATTAGGTTGCCATGATGGTATGAGGGCCAGATTGTAAATTTGTCCAGGACACCAGGGTTAACTCCCCTACTCATACAAAACATGGGATCTTTAGTGACCACAGAGAGTCAGGACACCCGTTTAACGTCCCCAAAAGATGACATTGGGAATGATATTTAGACCAGAGGGAAGTGTGCCCCCTACTGGCCCTTCAACACCACTTCCAGCAGCATTGGTCTCCCATCCAGGGACTAACCAGGCCTGACCCTGCTTAGCTTTAACAGAAACCCAGCAGTGCAATACAGTGCGCTATGCTGCTGGTTAAGGTAAGGTTAAGCTAAACAACTTTTTTTACATTTCCATGATTCTGGAAATGTACACGTGTATGATTTTCCTGTTTTGTATGATTTTTTTACATATCACCATGAGAACAGGCAGTTCTGAGATGTACAGATATGTTTACTGTCGGCCAATCAGCATTTAGGATTCGAAGCACCCATATAATAAGACCTGTTTCCCTGTTTATAATAGCAAAATGCTTCTCTGGGTTTGTAGCCTACAGCTCTTATTCCTCCCAAACCCTAAATGTCCATTATGCTTGAAATGTATCATGACACAAATGGCATTTAGAAGTCCTAATGATTAACATAGAAGTACTACTGAATCTTTCAGCTCATACTGAAAAGGTGAAATCTGCAATCTTCAACATGTTTACATATTCATATTAACTACAGTATACTTACTGCTTCATCCTCTTTCCATAAGCTGTAGTCTACCACCTATGTGCCTTTTACAGTACATCCACTTTGCTACTGGAAGTGGTAATGGATTGTCCTGTGCTTGATCAGGTTCTGGTGGAGCAGTCAGTCAGCCGTGCTGCTAAAATATAGATGACATGGACACTCATGGTCAAATTGTGGAGCCAGGCTCTGCCCTTTACTGGTGGAAGGAGTCAAGGAAGTTATTACATGAATGATATATAATGCAAGGATCAACATTGCGTGATGTTAGAGGAATGGGGTACATTTTGGTTCTTTAATCTGAACATTGGTTTATGGTTTTAAGAGTGTTAAAAGGCATCTACTGTGTTTACAATACAGTACAATGCAAAAGTCTGAGACCACCGCATTTTAATGCATAGGCCCTTAAAGAAAATTTAACACAGCAACAGTATTTCTCTGTGTAAAAAACACTATATTACTGTAACATGACAAAAAAGAAACCTTTATACAATAAAAATCTTGCAAGATGGCTAAAATAAATGTCATTTTGAAGGTACTAGATAAGAATAAGACAAAACGGAGTGGAAAACACAAACGGCTGACTTTTTGGTGGATATCTTGTGTTTTAGGTGAGGTATGTCGTAACTCTGTGAGGTATGTCGTAACTCTGTTTTAGGACATGCAGTTTTGTGATGACTCAAATGTGGAGGAATATCTTAGACCACTCTACATCAAGTGTATTTCTTTCTGCAAGGGGTTTGGTACTGCGCAACTTGCTCATTGCCTATGCATATTGTTAGTTATATTTGTCCTCATATATGTTGTTAATAGTAGCACTGTAATGCTCACAATCCAGAATGGAAGTGAGATACCCTAAAGCAATGATCCCTAATGTCAAGACATTGGTTGTTGCATTGTTCTCATTCAGAGGTCTAACCCAGTGGTTCCCAATCCTCTCCTCGGGGACCCCCAGACAGGCCATGTTTTTATTTTCACCCTGAAATGATACAACTGATTACATTAGTCAACTACACATTAAACCTTTGACTAATTGAATCAGGTGTGCTATTTCAGGGTTAAAACAAAAACATGGCCTGTCTGGGGGTCCCCGAGGAGAGGTTTGGGAACCACTGGTAACCAATATGTGGCGTTTCCTGTCTAAACTGTTTGAAGCCACTGTAGATAGCTTAGTGAGTGAATGTCTAACTACCTGGATATTCAAATAATCCTGTCTGGATTTGAAATAGATATGGTGTGAGCTTGCTTTGCTTGCAAATTAATTAACAAAGAAATGCAGCATCATGGCTATTGTGCAAAAAGTGAAAGAATTCAGAACAATCATCTAAATCCTTGGCATCTTTATACAGCAAATTTGAGTTTTAATTTCTAGTAAGAGACTTAACTAAAATGTCTGTTTTATTTATGGTGATAAATAAATTGATTCAATTACATATGTTTGAGACAATTCAGTTATTTGTTATTTAGAGTAAATACACAAAATATTAATTTACATTCACAGTATGTTATGAACTGGCTTTCCTGAACAAAACCTCAGAAATATAAAAGATTAACATAGTCTCAATTTAATGTATGAGTGAGGTAATTTATGTCTAGGAGAAACAAAAGGGATGAAGAGGACATCTTGTCTTGGATTTTGCTCTCTTATGGGAAATTGTTGGCAGCATCCCATCTGGCAACATCAAGATGGCATACTATGTAATCCCATATTCAATACTTCTGTGGAGCATCTTCTGTGGAGATAATGAAAGCAAAGTAAATAAATGCAACATAATACAGTGTCTGATATGCACAGTAAATGACACAATGGAAAACAGGTGACAGCACAGCACCAGTTAGACATTTGGTTAGTTATCAAAACAAACATTCAGCTCTATGAACTGACCTTGCCTGGCCAGTGAAAAGGGACAAACGTTATGAGCATTATGTTTTACCCAAAAAATATTATTTAAAAATAAACAGTGGAGGGGTCTGCATGGTGCAGTGGGTGCATTGCACAACAGTCTACATCATGATAGTCACAGGTGTGAGCCTGACTATGGGTTTTCTTACTTTCGCCGGGCCTCCTGCACAAGGAGTGTGTTAATAATGTATTTTCAATATATTATAGGGTGAATTCAATTTTTGTCCCAGTCCAGCCCTGATTAAATGCAATCATTGTGGGAAAGGATTTGAATTAAAATAGCTTACCACTTTCTATTTAAAGTCATACAAACATTGATGACCCTGTCATCATTAAAATGGAATCCACTGTTCTACATTACTCTGCATTTGTCACGGTTGAAGGTAAGGTAGGCAGGAGTGTTTCTCAATGGTGAAATATTTATTGAACTAAGAATACAGGGTGCAAGAACTTCCCTACAAAATAACAAACTCTAAACCCAATGACAAGAGACACAAGGTGACAGGGAAACAATGACCAGCAACAGACGAACATACAAACTGAACTTAAATATCTAACTAATCAGGGAAGTGAGTGCAGCTGAGGATCAATCAACAACACTGATAGGACTAAAAACATGTGACTAGGTCATGTGAATAAAAGAGCGGGGAAAAAAGAACCGTAACATACAACCAAACCAAAACATGACACACCCCGAGAGAAACCACAATGACACTAAACTCAAGACCAGGAAACAATAGCAATACAAGGACACACAGGGAGACCATGACAGTACCCCCCCCCCCCCTCCAAGGAGCAGCTCCTGGCGCGACACAGAAGTGGAGGAGTGGTAGCCATCAGCAAGGACTAGGCAGCAGGGACCACTGGAGACGGCCAAGGGACAGAAGCCCCGGGTGGTGACCAGGGAGCAGGGACCGCAAGAGGGCGGCCAGGGAGCAGGGACCGCAAGAGGGCGGCCAGGGAGCAGGGACCGCGGGCAGCAGCAGCAGTCAGCACTGGTAGCATGGCTGCTGAAGACTGGCTGGAGCATGGCTAATGAAAATTCTGGCTGGAGCTTGGCTGCTGAGAATACTGGCTGACAAAAACTGAGGCTAGAATAATCCGGCAAGGAATAGAACCCAGGGCTTCTCTTAAATAGGGGAGAAGACAATCAGCCCCAGGTTAGTTTGTGGCACAGGTGTTCTGGATTGCTGTGATTAAAGGGAGCATTAGGGAACACAAATGAACACAAATGAACAGACAAACACAGACAGATGGGCAGACAGGATCAAGGGGGTGGGGTTCTGACAGTTTAAACAGGAATTTAGAGGACATGATTAGTTGTGCTTCCACAGTGTTTTTTTTATCATATTTAATATAATTTATGAATTTTAGAAGGTTTTTTGTCACCAAACACTGCAGAGTTTAGTGAACATTATCCCATATACACTTCATAGTTTATTGGACTAGTTTTCTATCAAGGAATACAGTTTTCCACTGTTTATCAGATGGTCACCAGGACAGAGAAAGTAGTTCCATTGTTATGGTTTGGATTCTAGAAATATTACATTTGAGGTAGCTTGTTAGATATTGTTTTTTAACAGTTTTTATTGAGTATGCAGGTTTTTTATGCAGACCTGAGCAATTATACTATTGAACAAAACAGCATGTGTCCAATTGATAAAGGGATTAGGGTTTAAATGTAAGGGCAGCTTAGCCAACGTGATTTAGCCCACCCCTGTTGGAAGAAACATGAGGCCACATCCACAAAGTACATGCTTATAAATAAGTAATTAACCATTCCAATATTTGTTGGAGTGCATATGATCTACTTATCCATTAGAGTTAATTTCATCCATTGGTTCTCTAACTCCATTTCTGTCCATCTAGATCCATCTGAAGTCAGGTACAATTCTGAACATGTATGAAGTAAACACAGATTATGAAGTAATATTATTTCTGATAAATGTAATCACAATAACACAATGGAAGAGGTTTATGGTCACTTCAATACTAATCTGCTCTGGGAGATGAGTGTGCATGCTCTTTCAATGAAGATCAAGGAAGCATCTAAAATAAAGTAAGGGAATTATCCATCTCCTCTTTATTGTCCTCTCCCTTGGCCTTTGCACAAACCAGTTCAGCAAACACATTCATGGAACCCTGCTTACTATATTCTACCAAGGTGAGCAATGTGATTTCACTGTTGATTGCCTTTGCTGTTTTCTCTGATTGGTTTTGTGTTGAAAAAACAGTGAAATGCTACATTTACCCCTCTCATTTTAGAGGAAAGATAAAAAGTATTCAGATTGAACTACATTGGATTGGGGAAACGGATAAACCAATCAGCATCTGTTGTAATAATCCCAACATACCACTGAGCAACTTAGACGCTGTCTCACTCAATGTCAATGTGAACTAAAAGTCATCTAAACTCTGAGTGTAAAGTGTGACCCTGCTTGATGAGATTGAGCAGGTTCATAATTATATTCAAAACCTGGTTTCATTTAGGATTTAGATTTAGAAGATAGCACACTGTTGATTTAATTCCCCTCTGGTAATTTTAAACCAACAATTGATCTTCATGCTTCAATAGACCTTCCACTTTCCTGGCCCGGTTGATGCCGTATCTGATATAACTATGAGCCATTTATCAGTACGACTCAGAGTCAAAGTGATGCGACACACTTTCACAGCATTACATTTCTCCCAGGCCTTCCCTGGCTGGGCTCTAAAAGCCTCATTCCTTCTCAGGGTTTCAGTGGCAGTGACAGGGCAACTCAACCCCTGCAGGGCAGCCGGCCTGGAAATCACACACACAATCCGCCGGCCTGCCATCACACACACCTACACAGAGTATAATGATACAAACCATTTGTCACAAGGATATATTTCTAATCTTGCACAGACATTTGTCACACACACACGGTGGTGTCCTTGTCACAGTGGAGCTAAAGTAAGAGGAAACCTGCTCAACTCTGGGATGAAGGAATACAAAGGGGGGTGAGAGAGAGGACAGAAAAAATGAGAGACAGAAATAGGCTGGTACAAAGGAAAAATTACAGAAGCCGAAAACACATCACAATGAAAATATGTTTACGTCATGTATTACAGATTTAAGCAGTGACTTCCTCAAGTAGAAGACAGTTGATGTTGCTGTTCTGAAAGGATTCGTTTTTGAACTAGAATGCACTGTGTGAGCTGTTTAACTGGCTGTCAGATAAACTAACATCACTGCAATTCCCCACTCAGTCCATGGGCCAGAGGGACACATTTCATTCACCCTCTGGAGTACCATGCCCTAGCCTCCCTAATTTCTCCTTCACCCAAATTCAATTAGTTGATGTCCTAAGAGAACTGCAAAAGCTAGACCCTTTCAAATCTGCTGGGCTAGATAACCTGGACCCGTCATTCCTAAAGCTCTCTGCAGCAATCATTGCAGCTCCCATTACTAGCCTGTTTAACCTCTCTCTTGTAT
>JACXGM010018280.1:0-19154 GCA_016801145.1 Umbra pygmaea | reverse complement strand
TTAAACCGACTTCATTTCAAGTCAATGCTATCTAAAAAAAATAGCTTAGATGTAGTAAGCTACTTTTGCAATTTTTTTGTAGCTTAGCTTGCTACATTTTCCTGGGGGTAGCTTCAGTGTAGTGAAGCTTCATTTTGTGTAGAGTAACTAGTAGCTTAGCTCACTACATTTTACAAGTAGCTTGCCCAACACTGCATGTTTTTTACAAAAGATAACTACAGTCATTATTTCTGTTCTTTAGTGTTAATATTCCAAAGAAATTCCCAAAGTGGGGTATGAAATATATTATAATTCAACACGCGTTTCAAAATTTAAATGGACCTATAGCTTTACGTGATGTTTCCTAGTTTAAATAGCCCAGTCTCACTGGTGAAAATAATCACTAACTAGTGTCTGGACCAGGCAATGCACTGAGGATATATGCTAGAAATACTTAAAGTGTGAGAATCGTATTGACCTTGTTTCTAACTTAAAAACTATATATTTGGCTCCATATCGATAGTTTATCATTGTGTGGTGTACATTTTTAGGACCCAGAAACAAGCTGTGGCAGTGGAAGGGGGGTCGCTGAGGAACCACCTGCTGAGGTGTGTCATAGTAGCAGAAATCTAAGAGCAGGCAGATAATAGGATATGATATTTCCCAATATCTCCACTGGGGATATTCTTAGGAATAAACTTGGAATGTCGCAACAGATATCAGTTTAAAGCAGTAATATTTAATTCCAATTAAAGGGCATAAAATCACAACTAACCGGACAATGAAATCCCACATACCAAGATTATTACATGTCGTCCTAAAATCCTAAATCTGCCCTAAGGCTTAAACAAAGTCTATACAATTTAGTCTAAATAATCTACTCTATCACACGGCTATGTCAATGCAACAAAACGTATGCCAGGAGAATCTGTTAAGATTGACTCCTCGAACTAACTAAGACAGATTTATCCTCTCCGTCCAGATGTCCCCTTTCTCCTGTGGTATGTAAAAATGGGGATCAAATTTTACTGGCTATAGAGTGGAAAGAAAAGACTGGTATTTGACTAATTTACATTGATTACATTATTAAGACCTCAGGTCGCCAAACTGGCACAAATACCATTAGTACAAAAAAACTGGCTGTTCACAAAGGGTGGGGGGTACATATGTTTGACTCTGTGGAACCTTCCTACATATTCTGGCCAGCCAACTATATAGTTATCTGTAAAGAGAAACATGACATGTGCAACCCGGTAGTAAGTTTTTAACAAAATCTCCCTTTATGGGACGATCAAGAAAACATCCAATGTCATATTATTAGGTACAGTATTTGTTGAGTTACATAATTTGATCTGTTGTCTTCACCCACTCGGGCAGTCTGCGTGTTCCAGTCAGGGGATTTGAGGACCTCCCCGTTCCAGATTCCTTAAATCCCTCTCAGGAAGTCCTTAGATGTGAGAGAATGCCCACCCTCTGGCCAGCTGTTGAATTCTAAAATAACCTGTCCTGTAAACATTTTTATTCCACTACACCTACACTTGTCACTTGCAATTCATTACTGTTGTAGACTAAATTATGCCATAGTTCCATTGTTGGGTGTTATTCGGAAACAAGTATTCTGAATTATAAGTCAAATGTCATATTTATGCTGTTGTATTTTCGTAATTTTACAGGCCCTATAGAATTTTATTGTTTAAAAAATATTTTCAAAGATATTCAGACCAAAAAAGTGGTTTGAGTGGTGGCTCATCTCTGTGGGTTACTCACAGCTGGGGATATCGTTCCTCAAAGTCGACGATGGTCTTTCTTTTTGACTAAAAATATATGATAGGAAGTAGGAAGTGAAAATGACAGAAAAACAAATTTACATTAGCTGCTTTCCGACCAAGTAGTTACAGGAACGTAGTTATAGGAACAGTCCACTTCTAAACAGTTCTACTAACTACTCTCCCCCAAAACCGGTTTTGCTATTTGCATTTGCACTGGTCAAGTGGACATAGGAACTGGAAGGAGGGGTAAGAGAGTGACGCAGGCACCTCAACAGGCTTTTATAGCGTCATCTCTAGATTTTAGCATAGCGCCACATACAACAACATTTCACTGTTTAATGTTTGTAACACTGGGTGTATGATTGGAGATAAGTGTGTAAATCATCTTATGTCTATGCGGATGATCATGTTGTTTTCCTGGTTCCTTCAGCGGCTTGCTGTTCGTTCAGATTACGAGGCTGAAAACGACATCCAATACAATTTAAAAAAGAATAATGTTGTGTTGATAATATAGTCCTACGGAGTTTGAACCGCTGCATTTAAAAACTAGGCTGGAATCATAGAAATTGAGTAGCTACTTAACACAGAAACACAAAAGACGAAGGCTCCAGCATAATACATAGTATTTTACGCAACAGACAAACGAAGCGACCGGCCAATTGGACCAATCAACGTAGATCTAGGAAAAGGGAAAAGGGAAAGACCCTGCTCTGGAGTAGGAGCTAAAAAGGTTATAGGAACGGCGGTGTGAGGAACTAAATCATCCCGCAATTTCTTCTATCGGAACACAAGAAAAAAAGGGTTATAGGAACGTTATGTTCTAGGAACTGCAAAGATCCCTGCGGTCGGAAAGCGGCTAATGATGTAGGACATCATCCTGTATAGAACAAACATTTTTGGAGTTGGAATTTAGCTGCGTTTTAAAAACTTATAGAAATCCAGTTAGAAATGACTGTAGCATTTTGATGTTGACTTGATTGTATGGCCTCCAAACATTGCACACTGGTCTATGTAGGACCCCTGGGGTCAATAAGCAATAAACATGACAATAAGCAATACAAAGCCTTATTCATTATAGATAAAATGCTATTACATGTATAAAACAACAGAAAATACGTCTTTAGTTTTTTGGGATATTTAATAAAACATAAAATTCAATGACCCAGGATGTTGGATTTCATTTATCCATGTTGTAGCCATGGGTCTTCTGAATCCAAAACCATAAGCCACTTCACTGTAGGTCAAAGTATGAGGCCAAAAAATCAACTGTGTGCCAGGCGGACTAAAGCTCCCCAAGACCTTGGAGGGTTAACTCTGCCCTCAGAGAAACAGCCTTTGAAAATGTTTGGGTTATTATTATTGTATTATAAAAGCACTCTGTACAGTACTTTCCTTTTTTTCCCTGTGTTTTTTGATACATTAAAATCTGATAAAATGTAAATCAGATTTAAATTTAACTCATGTAATATTAATTGCAAAGCTTATAAAGTTGACATCATGAACTCCGTGAAAATAATTACATAATGAGGTGTATGCTTCTGAACTCCATCCAATCATTAGACCGCCAACACTATTATTCTTCATTACAATATTGTTTCTAATCAATTTCGTCATGCTTCTGGTCCAAAACGATTGCATCTCACACAACGTTCATTTGTTTTATCCCGTCTAAATTTTCAGACTTACAGTAATTCTTCCGGCGGGTTTAGAGCTGCTCTGGCTGGGAAAGGGAAGAACTGGGCGTGCCACCAATTGATTAGTCATTATCACCCTGTTCATACATATTGAAATGACAATTGTCACATGTTGTATCTCAGCGGGGGTTGAGCCCCTGGTCTTTTGTATACCATCAACACAGGACAAAGCTAAATAATGTTTCGCAATTAGGCTAATAGCATGTTCCTTGCCTGTTTGGCAGTTCTTGAGCAGAAGAGAATAGTCTGCAGGCAGCGATTTGCAGGCAGTCGTTATTTAGCCTACTGCTAGTAGACTAACCAGCAGAAAATAGTCCAGAGATTGTTGTATAGACTACTTTTAGTCATATAAAGTAATAAGTCTGCATCCACATTTGAACAGTTTACATGCATGCTGGGAGAGAGCACGCACAGAGATGCGCAGATCAGCATTTGTCACCTTGCCAAAAATAAATAAGCCATAACTTTGAATCAAGTCAAATGGGACCTTGTGTGATGTTTGTAGCCTACAATTCAGCTTTCTCATGAGACTTGAAAACTAGATGTCTGATCAGGCTTCAGGCTATGCATGCTTTCTCCCAAACATCTGTTTAAGATATGCGGTAAAGTAAGGCTGCAAAAATGTCACGTTATTCTCATCCGACACTCTATTTTCCTCCAAAAAGGGCATTGCACTTCCAATCCAGACACATAATGCTATTTTCTACCCAACTTCTACTGGAGCTCAGTTTATAGTCAACAACACAGAAGCAGAACACAAACATGTAAAAGATTAATTAAAACATAATGTGAAAGATTGGTTGACTAATTTGCTAATGCATAGAAATCACAAGTGGAAACATTGTTTTTCCAAATGGATAGCTGCATGACTGATATCTTGTTATGCATTAAATAAAAAATATTCTCTGTTTCCATAAAAAAGTATTTTTTGTAGGGATGGGACGGTATGAAAATGTCATATCATGGTTATAGTGACCAAAGTTATCACGATTATCAATATTATCACGGTTTTGTTAAAATTAGATGGAAATGTAAAAAAACTGATACACAAACACTAAAAACATTTACACAAGATTTATACTTGGAAATCAACAAACAACAAAAACAATTAGCAGCTATAAGCACTTTTTATTTTACTATAGTCTACCATTTAGTAGTAAAGCCTACTATCCGATGCAATATCATTATGAATTGCCCATAAATTGATGACTGATAATTTTGTTAGAATTAGGCAATAGCTTTACCATCTGCTGAAGTAAACGAAAGGTCTAGTTAACAGGATGATTTTTCACCTATGCTCTGAATTTGACTCTGTTGTAATAGCATATTCATGTAACACATACATTACATTCATTGCTAATCATTTGATTTATTGTGATGGCAAACAGAGTATCATCAATAAACTATATATATTATAAAAACAGTCCTATTCCTGATATTTGGTAGACTACCAGTTGCTGGCAGGAATATTTTTTGCCTTATAGGCGTTAACTTACATGGTGGCTTGAATACTGTGCCAGTGTACTGTGACTATCTCTGTGGATGGTTCCCATTAAATGCTGTTTTGAATGTCTCAGAAGAAGGAATGGAGTTGACCGTGTGTTAGTGAAGTTTTTTTTCGGATGTCGCGAGCGACAGATGTGTACTGAGTTGCCTGCATTGGAATGCATTGTCTGACTTTGAGGGAGACCAGCACACATATCAATTGAATGTTTGGATTTGGTTAGAGAGCAATTTCTTTGAATTAAATTTGCAAGTTATTTATATTCATTATATGAAATAAATTAACACGTCTAAACGAATCTTATGTTCTATTTTGCCTGCAGCATTTTTATGTGCGCACGATAGACTGTGCTTAAGTATGCTGTAGAATTGCGACCAGCAGTTCAAACTAAACTACTGATTTAAAGTAACTCCACGATGCCTGGCTCTTGAGTCGGTAGAAAGAAATGTTCCAAAGTAATACATGGCTCCACTACACTTGCGCCAAAGAAACACAGAACGAGAACGTGGATATATATTAGCTAAGTATATTAAATATAAACAAGACTCAAACTAAGCTAACTTACGAACAAAGTAAGTGTGTTGCTGTGAACTCATGGAGCTCCCGCAATCACCTGATACTACTGTAATTTGGCAGCTGTTGCTAACTAAAATGTTGCACAGAGAAAGCGTTTATGGCTTCTTTCGACAAAATACAATGGAACAAAAATAGCATGACTGCTGCAATTGTTTAAGACCTTAGAAAATGAGATTTAAGACTCAAAGACAGTTTTAGACAGTAAATTCTAGAAAACGATATAAAGGCTATTTAAGACTTTAAGGATCTGCGGACACTAATCATATGCAATATTTTATGTCCCTGAATTTATTTCTGTTATAAAAATAAAAATGTGTAATAGGTTTAATATGAATTATTAGGCCTACAATACATTATCCCTTAAATGTCACCCTTAATATTTTAAACATGTTCGTTCGACTATCATCCGGATACTTTGTGTTAATTACAAGTGAGATAATTAAATATTTCATCTCGAATCAACATTGTTTGTCCAATTATTTGCCCAAGTTAGTTTTGGTATTGAAGTAAAAGTGTATTGGCACTATTTTTATACAGCCATTGGCTGTATTGACAGTGGCTGGTTGTCACAAAGATGACAGATTTGACGTTTTGCCCCCTTTTGCAGCAACTTTCCTCTGCAGACAGGTTGCCCATTCTCAATTAAATTGCCATCAGGAGTCTTGTAATAGCCAAAATATGACCAGGATGGCTAAAAAATCTCCCGAGCGCTGTCACTGCCTTCCGCCTAGACTTCTCGTGCAAAAAACAACGTTTCATTCGTGCACCTGCGTCAGACTGATTCTGGCTGGACAGGATTTACCGTGAGTTTTCAAATCACGGTAATCAAAGACGGTTTTAATGAAAATTAAATTTTAAATGGTAATACTAACCGTACAGACTTTTTATTGTGGTTTACCGCGAAACCGGTAATCGTCCCATCCCTAATTTTTTGTTATCAAGGATCACATTAGTCCCGCAATAATGCATAGGCCCTGGCTGGGGAGGGGGAAGAACTCACATTTAAATGGAACGGCATTTAAGTTAAACAGAGATTGATTTTAACTATTATATAATTACTTTTTATAAATGGTAGGTAAATCATTTGCTTACATACAAGAAAAAGTTTACTAGTTTATCTGTGATTACAATTACAATATACAATTTGAATGTGTGCTCTAAACAGAGTGTACAAAAATAGTATATGACTTTACAGGGATTAGAACTCACAACTGTACTACATTGTGAATATAGTTGCATCTACTGTCCTTTCACGCTACACCATATTCGCTGTTAATATATCTGTGAAATAAAGAACTGTGTTTTGAGGGTACAGCTTTCAGAGGCAATATGACAGTTTAAAAACACAATTTTGTATGTTAATACAATTACATTGATTTAATAACAGTCTCTGTCCCAAAAAAATGGTATCTCTATGGGGGATTATAACTGCAAACTCCTACATCAATGGTAAAAAGCCAAACCCATTGGGAGCGTTGTTTTTTTTAAGTGGTCTAGCACCACCCAGCATTGGGAATAGACCATTTATTGGCAACTAAATGCACTGATTGGTGACGCGGTATAAGTGGCACCAGGGGCGGAGTGGGACACATTTTCAGCCCGGGAGTTTCATGGTGCACCGGCCCATTTTTTAATGGGGGTAAATTTTAACTGCAAATAGTCTACCCACTTTCAATATGTAATTTCCTACTATACATGTTTCATTCATTTATTTAGAGAGAGACAACTGAGGACCACTTATAGAACTGAATAAATTCCTGAGCATTGCATTGGCGTTTTGCTTAACAAATAGTTTTATATAGGTAAAGGATAGCTAGTGCCTTACATTAAATATGATGTTATAATAATGGTCAATTAGCCTAATAATTGAAATTTTAATAGAGGCCTTTTACCAAAGTACAGATTTCTGAGGGGATTTTACTTTTACTCCTGGAGGCTATATGTCATGTATTACAGTGTCAATAGCTTCTGCCTAGCTCAGCCCTGTCAGAAAGGTCACTGATGGAAGATGAACAAATATGCATGACTGTTTTTTAATGTAATATACACTAACCTCTCTCCTCTCTTGGTCTTCCAGTATTGCAGACTGTCTCTGCCCAATTTTGTTTTGTATCCCTGTTTTTCTCATTATTCTCTGCAAAGCAAAGTTTATAATTATAATTATGAGTGAGGGCTTACCATGTGTTTGTCTTGCACTGCACTTCTTTCATTCTCTTATTAAATAAATAAAGTGAGCTACTATGAGAGTTAGGCTTTACTCTATATTTCAGCTACACATTTAGCTAGTAAATACACTTTCAGTACGGTACATAACCAGAGCTCTTGCATGCTGGCTAGCCATCTACTGACAATGTAAAGCTAGATACTGTAGCTAGACAGCTGACTTAAATATCAACAACTATTTTCCTTACCGTTTTGAAAACTAAGTTCCAAGAGTCTGCTTTGTTTAGGAAGAGTCTTTCGATTTCTAAGCAGACACAGAAGTTAGCTAATATAGTAGCAAATATGGACGTTATAAAGAAGTTCTTTGTATCACATCACCTGCTCCGTCTCTACTGTCGCGCGCAATCAGAAGAACAGATTTCTGAACACGCTGTTGGAGGTAGATTTGCAGGGAGAACACGTTTAGTGATTCTACGTTGGCAAACAGGTTGCTGCAATTAGAATTTAGATAAACATTATTAACACATTTCGCTTTTCTTTTTTGGCTTTCCATCATTAGACTTACTCACACACTGTCTGTTAACTTTACCGATAGATTTCCAAAACTGACATGGAAAAAATGAGGAGTTTGATGGCTTTACGTCAGGGCTATGCCATTTGGGGAGGGGCCGCTCACTGATCCCCCTATATTTCTGAAAATCCTAGACATGGTTATGACCTGCACTTCGTTTGTGCTTTCTGAGTTTGTATTGAAATAAGAGGCTGCTGCGGCCCGCTGTACGGGTTGAGCAGAGGCTGCAAACTAGGTGATGGTATTGCTAAGAACTTGCAATGTATAACTATTATCAGACCAGCCCTCGCGGCCTCGAAACACTAGCAGCCCACCGGGAAAAGTCCCGACACTCCCGATTGCCACTCCGCTACTGAGTGGCACCACTTTATTGCATCTACATCTGTAGCTATATATGAAGAGTTAGAGCTGGAGTGAAGAGCTTGACAATCTCAGTTTTGATCAAGTATTATTGATTGGTAATATTCAACCATATGTTTGATCTGGAATACAGTGAGGAAGAAATATGGGAAGGGCTCCCGCTCTCAATGCCAACAGAGACAGAAAGTGTTTTGTTGTAAAGAGTGGGACAAGGATACATTTTTGCTTTTAACCATATCCAGCCAAGAAGATGATTACATCTGTTTGTTAGATAAACTGGGTTTCCATGCTGACAAGGACCGAGATGTTTGGAAAAAACAGCCAGGCCCAGACAACTTACCAAACATCACAGGTAAGGAGCTGGTTACATTATCTGCCTGGCTGGAGGTAGCATATGTAGCTACATGTGATTGTGTAAATATTTGGAGAAACTTGGGGAAACCTCACAGAATACTACTAACTCTGTTTAATTTGGAGCCAGGTTGTTTGTATACTTTTTGGTGGAATTGATTGGAAATAATGACCGAAATATGAGTTATAATTATTCTGGGGTTTTATTTCAACCACTCGGCTTGTCTGGTTGTAGCCATTAGCTCCAATGGAGCTAGTTGTGATTGTGTAAATACTTGGAGGAGTGGATGTAAAATGAAAAATAATCTGTTGCAGATTCTACTTAAATCTCCACCTTATAAAGCGATTTAGGGAATATACCCCTGGGATGATATTGTGCCCCATAGTAAATATTACAAATTGTGCTGTATAATTTCTAGCTAGTAGCCAAGGTCTTATGCTAAATTTGACACGACCGAAGCAACTCGCAGTGCGCAGCTGCAAAATTCGTATTGAATTCTGGGCTTTGTGGTATTTCAAGTAAAAACCGGTATAGAAAGCTGTATTCAGAAAGAATTGCAGAAAATGCACTGTATATGACATTAATCAGTCTGGGGTAATGTTTTTAAATACTATATTTAAAAAATATATATTTACTGTGGAGCATTCCTTTAAGTCACCAATACATTGACTTGTGACTTGACTTGCAATCTTTTCAAAAGACTTGAGACTTGACTTAGACTTGTAGTCATTGGACTATTGAAATTTAGAATAGCTAAAACTAAGGAAAAAAACTGCATTCACGCCCTGGGACACCTGTTACAGTTATTTTACTTTAGCGTCACATACATCCAGTTCGTATAACTTTAAGGTCTTTTCTCAAGTTGGCTACTCAATCGCAGGTGCGGGCTTTATGCACTAAAATACGGTAATATTAAATGATGATCACTGACTAAATGGGGTCACTGAACAAAGATTCAACATTAAATACAGAAAACCTCAATGCATTCCCTTTTCTTATATCAAAACGACCTTATTTTTATTGTGTTTTTATAAACTTTTTTTACCAAAGGTTTACAATTACTACACATATTGTAAATTATAACACTGTTAATTATTATAATTGACAGTGGAAACTTCCACACTACACTTATAATATCTCTGCAAGGTTTCCAGCCTCTAACCCTACAGTCACACGAGCTACAAATGTCAGCGACAAAGCGACAAGCTACCATTTATTTTCAACGCAAGTGGCCGTTTCCCAGCTCGCGAGCAGCTCTTGTTGCTGTCGCGAGCAAGGCGGGGCAAAAATAGACAAGAAGTCTATTTTATGCAAATGCTGAGCGAAGCGACAAAGCGACTGCTAATTGGAGTGAAGAACGCGTGACATATACAGTGCTTTGGTTGCTCGAGTCGAAGAAAACAATTCAAGATGGCGGAAACGCTTCGGGACATCGTATTTCTGTATATATCTGATACATTTGGCATTTTATGTCATATATTTTGTTACTTCTATCGAGAAATACATACTTTTTAATAAAAATACATTGTTTTTGTGACTTGACAATATCTCTGAAGTAACTTTTAAGACCTCTCGCAGATACTAGGCAACGTCATGCTAGTATCAATACAGAAACGCCCACCAAGTGAGTGGTGTTGCTTGTCTTTGGTCACTCGTGTGACTGTAGGGTAAGAGTTTCACCAAATGTCTCCAAAATAGAATGTTGTTTTTTTACAGTAAAGGCACTTGGTTTTTTACTTTTTCACTACATGCTTGTTTACTACAATGCTTGGCATATACTATTGTACCAAGCCGCCTTTTTGCTTTCCATTAATCACTGAAGACCTACCAATGTGTCAAATTGAAAATGCCAAATTCACATCTATTCCAAATTTTGTGCAGGTGGTTGTAATGAAAATATTGTGAAGATTGTGGAGATCCACATCTGAGGGCTGCAAATCTTTAAGATTTTTTATATGTTGATATCAACATTGGCACCAAATAGAATAATAATTAAATATTCAGAAGTCACCAACATTTGCTTCAGAGAGAAGTCTTGTAAGGTGTATCACCACCAAGTCATTGTCTCTGGTTCACTACCAATTTAGGGAAGTGATATGATCTATAACAGATCCATTGCAGCCCAACTCAATTGCAGACCAAAGATGTCTACCCCTTCCAGAAGATAGCATTTGAAGATAACTGACCCTCATTCTGCGATTGCCACCAAAAGAGCAAAGCCTGCCCTTTTCTGAGTGACAGACTCCATCAAAGCTGGATTGGTGCACCCTTTTCATCCATCAACATAGACAGGAGGCTCACAAGGCTCACTATGACATACAGTGGATTGCAGGCCAGGCACCACACTGTTAGCCAGTCTGCCGGCTTTTAGTGGACCCTAACATAGTGTCTTTAGTTTTCTCCATTGAAACTGTGACTGTGATCTACTGTAATTTAAGCATAGCGAAACCTGGTTGTGTTCACCAAGACAGCTTACTAGTATAAAGACCTTAATTGCTGTAATTAAAAATAAATATATTGTTAACATATAAGACTACAACAGTAATCGAAGGCAGTGTACAAATAAATGCTGTGTATTTGCCTTTCGAGTCATAAAATCCATTCACTTTATATAGCTTGTCTTGACAGACTGTTACAAAAACATAGAAATGCATGCACTCTAATCAGAAAGCTTCTCTGTATAAGTAAGTACTGTATGTTTGCTAATGGCTTGGATGACAAATATAAAATACACAGCATTCCTCTGTTTCTGTGAATTCCTATCTATTTTGTGTGACTTCTATTTTCAAATGGACATTTCCACTCCAAAAGGCCTATGGAGCTATAATTGAGTCAATGGGTTTAATGTGAAGTGTGGTGGTGGATATGTGATACTGTCGGTTTGTTTTCTTTTAAAGGCTCTGGGAAACATGTTACCATGCAGCGCATCACTGTCAAAATCTATAGAGCAAAATCTGTCTGCCTTTTCCAGGAGGTAAAAAATGTGTTGACCTTGGATCTTCTGAACAATGTTACAAATCATTATTTGAAAATCACACAAATGGCTCACTGACCACAGAATAAAACTTTTGCAATGGCTTACTCCGTGTAATAAATGTAACTGAGATGTTTATGAAAGAATGTGTAGTGATTATTCAGTTAATTAAAAAATCTATTGACCATTTGTTTTTTCTTTGGACAGTTATTTAAATTAAAATGAAGATAATGATGTAAGAGGATGCATGTTCTGGTGACCCTTACTAAGTGTGTCAATAATACTGGAGAACACTACAGTACATTTGATATGACAAGCATTGCTGGACTTGACTCCAAAAATTAGCCACAGATGGACAGAACCAGAAGAGATGATCCAAGGATTCTGTTTCTTCGTGGCAGTGTCCAATCTGGACCGTTTAATGCTCCAAAAATCTGAACACTCTCTGTGAAGAGAGAATGATGTATGATATCTTAAATACACAGATTAATACAAATATGGCTCCATGATTGTTTTCTTCAGATACATTTAGAACAAAATCTGTTCATCACATTTAACCTAGAGATTTTAAAGTGGGATTATAAAACAACGAAAGAAACCACCACACTTATTTTCACAGACTCCTTAATCTCGGCCCAAAATCTCATAAATATAGATTTTCAGGGAATGTTTCCAGGGAATTATTTGTAAAACCCAATGACGTTAAAGATGACAATGGCTGTCACTGCATATTTAAGGCACTAGGAGTAGTGTGAGTGTAATTTTAAATAGTGTGAATGCTTTTTTGGCTTGGGATGGTTGACAGGCGCTTTAGCTTCCCACCTGCCAGGCGGTTCTGAGTTTCAATCCAAATAGAAGTGATTTTTTTTTTTCTATTCCAGCATGATGCACATTTGTTTCTCTATACAGCCGATTTGTGAATGTCTGTTTTTCCTAATGTTAACACTAACCTTAATCCTAACCTTAGCACTGTGATGCTTATCTCTAAATTTAGCCCAAACCTTAACTGAAAATGTTTCATTGTCATTTGCATCACTATGGAACGTACAGAGTTCTCACTACGGAACGTATGGAATGTTCCATAATTGTAGGCCAATAAAGATCAACATAATAGTAACATCTGAAAGTGCAATGTACTAGAAGGACCAATATTATAGTAAAACTTGAAGTTTAAACGTAAAAACGTCGAACTATGTTGGCATATAATGTAATTCATGTTTTCAAAACAATTCCCTGAGAACATAAATCCAGAGAATTTCTGATATGTCCAGTTGCTTCATCTGAACATAATAAATGGCTTTCCTTTAATAAATAATAGTATCCCTAAAATTGCTAGACGTATTCTATTACTGTATCAGTAGGCCATTTAAATTATATTTACCATTATTAACAACATGTTTTTTATTTTGGAAGGCTTTCTGTAGCACACTTTCTAGATTTACTATAAGATATACACTCAATGTGGTTCAATGTCAATAATCACTTCATTAGATACATTAATCTAGTAACAGGTCAAACCTCCTTTTCCTCCTAAACAGTATACATTATTTGGAACATGGAGTCAAGATGTCTGAAATGTTCTACAGGGATGTTCTTCAATGTTGACATGACGGCATTAAACGGTGAAGAGCCTGTTCCAAATCATCCCCAAAGCTCTATTGGGATGATGTCTGGGGACTATGCTGGGCACTCAAATGGAACTCGTCATGTTTCTGTAAACATGTTTCAGACAAGTGTCTTGTGACATGGTGCAATATCCTGCTGGAAATGTCCAAGTGGTGAAGAGAAGATTATAGCCTTGAAGGGCTTAACCTGGTCAGCAACAATGTTCAGACACACTTTGGCATTCAAGTACTTGGTATCAAGGGATAAAACAATTCCCAACAACATTACACTGAACTCAAAAAGAAAAAAGGATCTAGCAAAATTTTTTCATTCCAGTTGAAACGATAACAGATAAGAAACCTGTCAGGTACACAGAAGATTCTTGAAGTGAATGCAATGGTTCTTTAAAGGGTAATGCATTTGCTGACCTATTGAAGATGCAGCAGGTAGTATATTTTCATGTAATATAAAGTGTCTTGTCTATATAAACATGGTGTCTATGTTAAATAAAGCCCTGACTGAAGATCAGCTCCACAGACACCTCCCCTGCCCTGGAATCCTGCTCTGAAAACTATATCTAGGCCCAGAGTCACTTCAGCCAATCCTGTTACAGCCAATATTTAGCCAATCGCCTTTGGAGAGGTGAACCTTGGCTCAGTTGTGAACTCGCACATTGCCCTACTAGGCTGAGTACCGATACAGACTGAAACATTTTTTACACAGAATCTGAAATCATGGCCGCTAGAAATGACAGTGCCCTTATACAGCATACACTGCAATTTAAACCGATTTATTCACATTATATTAGGAATAGTTTTTCTTCATATTTGATTGAGTAGCTAACTGTTTGTAGCTAACTGTTTGTTAGCTACAAGTGATGCTAACCAAAAGATAGCTAGCCTAGTTACCCAAGTACAGTAGAAATTATGATGTGGATAGGTAGTAGGGCTGGACAATTAATCACATTTTAATCACGATCACGATTTTGGCATCCCACTATCAAATTTGGGTGATCGAGCGATATTAAGGACCCCCGACGCTCTAGAGCGTCAAGCGCAATTATCTTGCCAACCATGCATGAAAAAGGGAAGGATCTGTCGACAAGAATGAGTGGTAGATCATCCCTGCCGGTTTAACAGAGCCGGAGCTATGGCGCCTCAAAATCGGTCATGTTTTTTAGACTGTCGTTTGTTTTATTAAACACATTACAGACAGGACATGTGTGAAAATGACAAAATAACAACTCTGCAATGGTGTAGGACATCATCCTGCACAAACAACACCAACAATTTCTGGAAGTGAAAAATAGCTGGGATTTCAAAAATGAAATATAGTGAGAAATGTGTGCAGCATTTTGATGTTGACTTGTTTGCAAGGCCCCCAAAAATTGCACACTGATCCAGTAGCCCTGGGGGCTTGGCAATATGCATTGAAAAGTCTTTCTCACCATGGTTTACATGCTTTTACAGATATAAAACAACAAAACATACATACGTTCTTCCATGTTTTTTATTCTTTAAGGAGATGCACTGAATTTAGGTGAATAAGAGGAACCATTTTATTTTGATGCACATATTTGTACATTAGCAGGAATGTAGCACAATATGGCTGTGAAAGCAGTTATAATTAGCCTATGTGACAATAACATTTGTTTTGGTTAAAATCAACAAAAAATTGTGATAATTAATCGTTATCTCAATATTGATCAAAATAACCGTGATTATCATTTTGGCCATAATCATGCAGCCCTAATAGGTAGTGCATGCAAAACGATTTGTCCACATTATAATACAATTTGTTTTCTTATTTGATTGAGTAGCTGTTAGCTCCCAGTGATACTAAACTAATGATAGCTAGCCTAGTTATCCAAGCCGAAATAATAAGTTTCCAGCAATTTATTGCTGGACATGCAAAACAATTAGTGTCACCATGTTCATTTATGTACGGGTGGTTACGCTTGATAAGAGGTGTTATCATTAGTGAATTGAAAACAAACTGATTCCTCTCCGTGTTATATACATAGCTTTATTCACTATCTAGCTGCATGTAACATATTTATAACGTGATTTACAATTATGGGAAAGACCCCAACAGATGCACTGTTAGCTAGCTCGTCCTGTATCGAGCATGGTGTGTAACTTTCTGATCGGTGAGTAAATGCAAAATGTATAGCACTTTATGGCCCTTTTCGACAGAATTACCCAGAACATTTTGTCCCAGGAACTTTTTTTAGGGGGACCTTTTTTGTTACTCTAGTCTGTGGCTGTTTGTGTTTCGGCCAGGGATATAAAGTACCGGGAAGATTAGGCAAATGAGTCCGGTGATGTATGCTCACTACACGTGATGGCGCCTCCCAGGCCCCGGAAGAGGCTGAAATATAGAGCAATGAAAATGTCATAACAATCAATCCTAGATTGGTGGAGTATGTCACTTAATGCTGGGCTTGTGGTTAAAATTCACATGGGAGACAAGTAGAGAAGAAATGTATCCCTGAAGACGCTGGATACAGTGTCTGCTAAATGTTTAAAATGACTAAATGCTCTGGCTGGTGCCCTTTTTCACTATGTATATTGTTTTATAGTTTTCTGTATATTGCCACATTCTATAAACTGATTTTTTAATTAAAAATGTAATTCTAAAAATAAGATTGAGAACTCAGATTTATTGTATTTGGTAAACTTCATGTTAATGATTGTGTAAAGGAAGAGGTAAAAAGGTGAACACTCATTCGATTCATACACACAGTACTTTATTGTAAAGATGGACATACAGAGACAAAATAGCCATAGAACAGTGTAGGTGTGTTACTAGTATTTTGGTTATGATCATATGTCATATAGTAACATTACACTGCTGATCAGTTATATTCAGTAATATGGACATACTGATGAGAAAACAACTGAACACTGTATCAAGGCAGCAGAGCAGAATTGTCATAAATCTATAAAAAATCTATAACAAACAATTGTTGAGACACCCTGGGGGGTATTGCACAAAAGTAGAATAAAGAAATCCAGGATAACTGAAAAAGCGCAGCTCGACTTAGTGTGATCCGCTAATCGCGGCTTAATCGGTTGCACGTTTGCCGAGCCAGGATAAAAAGGTAAAGCTATGTCAAGCCAGATGTAGATATTCTGGATAAGTGCACGTTCACGGCTTTCTTAAATAGACCACAGTATCGATCACAAATTTACTTATGCAGAAGACGCGTGCCGCATTAGTTACGAGGAGGTGAAGCAAAGAATATGCAATAAATAAGATAATTTTAAATATTTACTTACTAGCCACTCCACAATTTTCCAAAATTGTACATTCTGTTTTATTTGCTGTTAACATGCTTGTTTTATGAGTAGGTTTTATGAGTAGGTTTTATTGCTGTATCTCTTTATGGGAAATAAACAGAGGTATGTACACAAACTTATTTGTTAAAATTCGCTGTGTTCACTATAAGGAATAACTGCACATGGATATGGAATAGTAATGACATTTCGAACATGTAGTGGCTCAAAGCACATTTTTTACTTGCCCCGTAAATGTGTAACGGTTGTATACTGGAGCAAAAGGTAAACATGGTTTTAGCAATATAGATTGTTTGAGTTATTAACGCTACTGACAGCACTTCGGATATGCAAACAACAGAGCTACGTTTTGAAATCGCCCGGAATTCTCCTTTAAGTGTGCTGGTTGTACTGTAAATTGTCTTTTAGTAGCCTACCATGTAAAGCAATAAATAAATGAATTGTATTACTGGACAAATCTCTATAAACTATGTCTAATCCTAAATATCCAACTAATTAATGTTCATACAGAACAACTATGACTAGGCAAAAAATAACCTGGCAACAAGTCAAGTTCAAATATAAAAACATTTTGCAGGCTGGTAAGTGCCTTAAGTCTTAACAGTTTGAAAATGGTATGTAGCAATTACTTACAAGATGCCTGCTCACATATTTTATCTAAACTGATTTTAGCAGTTAGAAGGAAGGCTCATTTGTCTGGCACCGGGGGGGGGGGGGCACCAGCTCCAGACTTCACCCCCAGTGAGGAAATGGCCCTAGTTGTAAACTGTCCTCTTCATACAGGGTACAATTTCCAGTACTGCACATGAAACACAATAAACCATATAGGCATATGTGGACTACCTGACCTTGTTTTGCCTTGCAAAATCTCTTGCCTGTCCCACTTAATCTCCGGTGCCAGTGCTGGACCCCTTTCCTTCCTCAGACAGGCAATATTAAGACAGTGCAGGCTACAGTGATGTCACAGGCCCAGTCTGGGGGGACCCTAAGGTGGTGGAGACACTGAAAACATGACTTGAGAAGGCCAAATGCCATCTCAGGTCAGGCCGTTGTTCTTACATGGGCAAAATTTTATCCTTGCTGTCTGAGGGTCTGCAAGGGGAGTGAGAAGGTACGTCTCACAGGCATAACCCTTGTCTCCCAGTAGAATGCACATACAACCTTTGACATACTTGTGTGTATCAGTGAAATGTGTGTGGCCCACCTTGTGATAGATGCTGGGAAATTGTACTGGACCTAAACACTCAGGAGTCATGGACAGACCCAGGCCACTTTGCCTCTACATTACTATTGTCACAGATCTGACACAATGCAGTGTTGCCTATTTAGTATACATTTATTGCACACATTTTGGCTAGTTGACAGTAACTAAATCATTTTTACCTGAACATTGATATTGTGGAAAGGTTTTCTATTGACATAATCTCCCTCATGGGCCCCTGAGGGGCGTTTAATGTGGATCTGTGCAGTCCAAGCCAGGGGCGAACTGGCCATCTGTGTGATCTGGAGAATCACAGAACGGCCAGTACTCCAGGACGGCCGGCGGGCCGGCCCACCACCCGCCACACACGCAGTCATCACCTGTTTTTTTCCCCCACTAATATGGTTACCGATACCAAAACCAGTAGGCTACTTGGTATCGGGCCCGATACTGGGTATAAGTACTCGTACTTGTACTTGTGAAAAAGGCCCGATACTCCAAGCCGATACTTCCTCCACATTTAAGAGCGTTATGCTGCGCAACGCTTTACAGCCCTATGCATAGCCTATATTTCATATTGATGATAACGACAGTCTACTTCATAATTTAAAGACCATGCTTAAAGCTGAAAAACTATTAATTGCTATTTAAAAAAGAAAGAAAAGAGATTTAATTGTGCCTAAAATGCATAATCATTCCAAAGACCAAGCCACACCTTTGCTTTTGAAAAAAAATATTTTCCTCAGCAGTTATCCAGTAGATTTCAAATGGCCAAATACGAAATCGTTTTTCTCATTGCTATTTTCATGTAGCCCAATATTTGTAAAATATATTGGAATCCTCAAGGAAATGCGATGGAGGTAAAATTGTTTTTATATTCCCACATTTACATTCAACAGACATTCAAAAGACATTCAACAGACATTCAACAGACATTCAACGGATATTCGAAAATATTATTGAAAATCAATAACTTTTTCTGTGATTGACATAGACACATCAAACAAAGTCTGATTTATTCTATAAATGCCTGGCAAACTTTTACAACCTTTGTTTTTAACAAAATGTTTACTAACGATTTAGTAGAAATTCCTCAAATCGGTAATA
>JACXGM010018279.1:0-19375 GCA_016801145.1 Umbra pygmaea | reverse complement strand
ATTCTGGGAGTTGTGGTAACTCAAGTTTAGACTGATACAGAAGCCCCCCAGTGGATGCGAAAGGAACTGAAATATACTATCGGCTTTTCTCTGATATATTGAAAAAGAACAGACGTGTATATGACATAAATCATCTATGGTAACGTTTGTAAATGGTATACTATGAAACTGATTTACTGTGGAACACTCCTTTAAAAACATCAATGCTAAACATCATATTTAGTCAAACCGCACCACGACATCCCTACAAATACAGTATGAGTTTAAAATCAGCGAACATCAATGTATTGGCTACGTTACCTTGTTTCAGCGACGCTTGGTGAAACAGCAACCTTGTTTTCTTCCTTTTTAAGTTTGTTTGATTCCAAACTTCAAACATTCTCTGCCGTTTATGGACATCTTTACTCTCCGCAATCGCGCCCACTAAATTCAAAATGTATCACGCGCGATGGTGTGCTTCTTGAAGATTGAACAACGGTCCGTGTGAAACAATTAGATCCCTGCGGTAACTTATATTGCGCGTCATAGGAATTTAACGAGGCTTCGAGGCAGAGTTTTTGCCTCAAAGAATTTTTCTAATCGAGTAACTCGATGAATCGTTTCAGCCCTACATCGATTGATAGTCTACACCCGATTACGGTTGTAATAGAAAATAATTTAATTCATGTGTTTAGCGCAGCAACGTTTATATGGGATGTTTTCTTAAGGTTTAACAAAAGTTAAGATTTAGCTCCGTAAGAGAATCGTTTTGTTAAGGTGGTTACGTCACGTTGCCTTATAGTTCGCACTATAGGTTTTTTATTGGATTGACATAAGGCAAAGTTATCTTAACACTGATAAATATGACATGGCTCGTAAATGGTTACATTTTAGGGAAATGTTTCCATCGCATATGTAGAGCTGTGTTTGCTATAGTGTTAGATGGTCGCGTCACAGCGGCGGAAGAATTTGAAATAATTCTATACTAGTGTGATAAAACCATATAGATTTTCTGAAATATGAAAATGCTGTTTATTAGAAACAATTTCATTAAAACTAATAGGATATATAGACAAATGATTTGACTCATCAACTTTGTTTAACTGTAGTGCTGTTTAGGTTTCGAAGTTAGTCAGTTTTGTTAAAGTTGCGACCTTTAGCAACACAATATATTTATGGGTTATATAATATGATTTGAAATAGAGTGCATGGTTAAGAACCACAAAGTAACAATAGTTTTAATTTTTTCGGTTAGATCCACCTCACAAAATGTTTTGGCTGTTTGATGGATGGAATACTCTTCTCCTCTCTGCTAGGCCTGCAGAAATGCTTTAGTTGGTCAAAGAACACTACGAACATGGTAAAGTCGAAATCTGTTTGGTTAAAAATACGACAATCAACAACATGGTCCTGATGGGCTTTAACAGCAGACAGTATTCACTCGGAATTCTGAAGGCCCTAGTCTACCCGGAGACAACACAGATGAAAAAATCTAATTGAATAAAAGCTTTCATTTATATGTGCTGCGCTAAAAGCAAGGCAACTGAAAAGAACGTACTGTAGCAATGAAATCACCATATAGACTAATTTAAATGAACTTTGTAAAATATATATAGTGTTAATGAAATAATATATTAAAGAAGTACAAAAATACATTTCTGATTTTGATTGTCTTTGGGCCTGCAGAGAAGGCCTTGCAGGCCCAGACGTCCCACCACTGGTATGAACTTAACGTGTTTTTAAAGGAGTTGAGTTTAACTGATTATACTTTGTAGGATTTCGTAAATGAAAAGGTATTTTTTTTATATACAGTAGGCAGTTTACATGAGACAATAATATTTAAGGACGCATTCAAATTGTATACTAGCGTATCACTTTTGTGAATAATCATCTATATATGCAAAGAAACAATGTACTACACAGCCCAGCAGTGTGTGGTATGGATATGCACAGAACAATGATAATTTGTTACGCAGGAACTAACAAACTATCGGTTGTATGCTTTCACTGAAGACAGAAAGCAAATGTAGTATCCATTTTCTGCTAGAAATTCAATTGTTATAAACTTTAGAGACAAAACCTTCTTTATATGCCAGTTTCTGCTGTCAAGGAAGATTAATGTCCGCCATGATTTTGGCTCGTTCCAGGGTTCCTCCTGCCATATTCTACAGTACACCGGCGTTCTGTCCAGGGCGTTTCTCCTGCCGTATTCTACAGTACATGCACGTTCCTTCTCCCTAATTTAGCCTACTAGTTGGCAAATACTGGTACTATGAGCCTCTGAGCTTTTCAAGTTGTTCAGCTCGCCCATCGCTAGCAATGGATTCACAGAAATAACAAGAAATGTGTCCATAGGTAAATTCTGGGCGATTTTTTCATATCATCAGTGAGATATTTTTTCATATATATGGTATGAAAACAGTTGTTGGAGTTTACATGTAAATGCAGCTCTATATTCATAGCATTGCCAACCTGTGGAATCATTTGTGTCATGTCCTGGTCCACAGTCAGCACAGAAGTTTGAACTGCAAACGTAACGAATGATCATTGTTCTGTGCATATCCATATCATTTTACACACTGCTGAGCTGTGTGGTATATTGAAACTTCACAAATATAGATGATTATTCACAAAAGTAGCATTGTGACATACATGGGAATCCCTGGGAATGCCTGAAGAACAAGTCGTTTACCTGACGTATATTTTTGCCACCCATTGCCTAGCATCCACAGACGTATATAAGTTCTGGTGAGGTTTTTAACCAATTTCTTGAAAAAAATAAGATAATCTTTCCCTACACAAAAGCAACGCCGACAATTCACAATAGTTATCAAAGTTGATCTGGTCACAATTCCTGTTGAAATCAAATTACCACAATCAGTAATAGATGTACTCTACTCATTACTAGTTCATGATGTGCCCATTACTACAGTAGTTTATGAAAGCAGTAACGAACAGTGTATGATTAATATACTGTGACACTATAAATATACACTGGTGGCGCGCTTGGAGTCGAACCCTGGTCGCCCGGTTAAAAGACCTTAGTTATTTCCACTACTACATGAAGACAGTAAAAACTCAATATGTTTTCAAAGGAGTTGTGTTTAACTGATTAGACTGTGTAGGATTTCGTAAATGAAAATGTATTTTAAATATACAGTAGGCAGTTTACATGAGACAGTTATATTGATGGACAAAAGTTTACTGACTAAAATGCTACAAATAATACATTTAACTTCAGAAGGTAGTTGTTTTTATGATAAAATAATCTGTAGTGGACAACATGTTTAAGGGAAATTATTTGGATGTTTGTGCACCCTGGATCCCTTGTTTTCTTTTAAAAACTGCCACCGAAATTTAATTCACTCAGCCAAAGTGCGCCTCGGTACACCACGGTACAGCTCCACCCCTTTTTGCCACTTTATCGTGTGACATCTGTATGCCAGGGTTGGATAAGACAACAACCCAAAACACTGTCAAAATCTACTCTGGCATTTACGCAGAGGAACAAGTACTATATACTAGAATGGCTATCCAAGTCTTCAGACCTGAATATCATTGAAAATCTGTGGGGTGATTTGAAGCGGGCTGTCCATGCTCGGCAACCATAAAACCTGATCTGGAGATGTTTTGCAAGGAGGAATGGTCCAAAATTCCTTTATCCAGAATCCAGACACTGATTACAGGTTATAGGAAGCATCTAGAGGCTGTTATTTTTTCTAAAGAATGCTCAACTAAATATTCATGTGATATTTCTGTTGGGGTGCCCAAATTTATGCACCTGTCTAATTTCCTTTTAATGCATATTGCACATTTTCATTTCATCCAATAAACCTCATTCCACAACTTTAATAGTACAGTGTCCTTCAGCTATTTGATGGATCAAAATGAAATTGCTGACCCAAACACACAATTTATAAATGAAAATCATGGAAATTGTCGGGAGTGCCTAAACCTTTGCATACGACTTTATAATTAGTTGGCTATGATATCAATAGAAAATAACATTAATGGTGAATGTTCTGTAAAATCTATCTAACTTAATAGTAGCTTGTTAAATCTACCTTTCTTTTGTTGTCTTTCTTTACTCGTCTCTCCCTGCATCTCCTCTGCTGCATGTAGCCAGGTCTCTGGTGTCGCAGAAAGATGTTAGAGCGTTGCGCCAACGTGTCTTCACTGTCAAACTAAAAGCCTTCGCAGAGTTGTGTAATTGCGACTTCATGACATTTAATACAATTCTGAAGCAGCGGCTGCAATACTTTTGTAGCGGCGAGCTGCCGCTGCTAAATGTACTTAGCGGAAACCCTGAAGTTAACGACCCATGGGGTAACCTTGCCTAGGCAAAGAGGGTACTTGATTGAGATGCATGAGACCACAGGCTTACTGGTAAAATGCAAGAGGGGGTACTTCAGGGTTACAACGTTTAAGGTGACATTCAACTGTTTGCAGTAATGGGGAAAAAATATTGAGAACCTCTGAACTCAAGTAAATTTAGAAAAGAAAAATAAGGCAACAAGACATACCGACCCCAGATCGGTGTCTAGGTGCTACCTAACCATTTTACTGACCAAGGTGCAGTTGCTGGCAGCCGAGAGGCACTTCTTGTCATTGCACCACTGGCATCCATGGGTGTTGGATGCGCAACTGGCACAATCCGAGAAGTGGTAGCAGCGTTCGTCCACCGTGACTGAAGTGGAAACACAGAAAGGGCAGTGGAGTGAGAGACATGGCAAATATAAAAAACACAACAAAAAAGAATTGTAGAGAAAAAATTAAATCTAGTTTGTTATTTTGGAATAAGCTAACTCATAAAATATAACCTGCATATCTACTGACATTGGGAAATATTGTTTTGTAAAATGTCCAAATGTATCTTCTCAAAGGCAGAAAGAAATCCTGTGATATCTTCATACATTAAAAATATACTTGATTTAGCAACTATCAGTTGCCAAGAGATAAAAAGCAGGGAAATATTGACAACAGGGTCATGTTTCAGAAATCGAACAAGAAACAAATTATTGAAATAGAGCAAGATTACATGGACTTGGTCCAAAAATGAAGTCACATTATCCTTTTCAGTTGCAAGAAACTTATACATCTTTTTAAAATTCTAAATACATAAATGTTATATGCCAACTCAATTTCTGTTACCGGGTTTGGCATTGCAGAACTCTGCCAGAATTATGGGAGCGCTGCTTGCATTGGCTATGCTGGGCACAAAGGGTTGGCAGTGCCCCTTGATCCAGACACAACGCACCCCAGGCCCTGCACCAACACAGACTTCTTCTCCAAGAAAGGCCTGGCAGCTCGGTGGCCGGTAGACCAGCACATCATTCAGCAGAACCCCGGAGAAGCCCCCGAACACAAACATGGACCTGTGAGAAACCAATAATTTTTTGCAATTTTCAAATATTACATGTAGGAATATGTGAAATTATACAGTATATATGGGCGTCGAATCTGCTTACTAATGTAACATCTGGTATTACATTTAAATCTTAATTGTACGTGGGAAGTACTTTATAATGCAAAAAAGACACTTATCAAGTAGGGATGCAGCGATGAACCGATTTCACTATTGACCACGATTTGATGCGTCACGGTTTTGTCACTGTAGCGGCTAAGCTATACCGAGTGTTTCTATTCTCAATCATTATGTTATATTATGTTTCTAGAAAACAAAGGTTGCATGGTGAGGAAAATGAAACAAACATTAGAAGTGCAACCTGCAAACTGCATTTTTTATTAATCTTAAAATAATTTTCACAGCATCTTTTCTACTCTACGTACACAGCAGCAAATATGGAAGCAAATCTGTGCTCTATTGAGTGTTTGTCCATCGAACGAGGCCAGCAGGCACCTCTACAATCGTTCAAACATTGTGATAAACTTGTAGCTATAAACAATGGTAACTGCTCCTTTTAAGTTCCCCAAATGGTTGGATTTCTCCCCATCACTTATCCCAATGCATATGACGACTATTAGGCTAGTGACAATGCCCCCAAATTTTTGAGATACCCCTACCAGAGGTAGAACTATACCCAAAAATGTTTTTCCTCATCTCTAAGGTCTCCCATATATAAAATGGATTCTTGGCTAAAAATATTTTATTGCTAAGATTGTAAAATTAACAGACATTGTTATACACCACAAAACCAAAAAAGGACTAAAATATAGCCTGTCCGAATGGGGGATAAGGTATATAAACTAATGCAGATCAATCACACAAGCTCTGAGAGCTTTGAAACTTGGCAAGTTTGTAGTCTTTACCTACAAGAAAAGATTATATTTGAATATCTTGATGTATGAATAGAGACCTATAAACACATACCTAAAATAGGCGAACATGGAAAAAATCAACCAATATATCTATGCAGACTGTTTTCATTTACTTTGTGGTTAGTTACTTTACCAGGGATTATCATAGAAACACATATCATGGCTTGTTGGAAAGGTGGTGTTGTGATGAATTCAGCACTATCAAATATGTAAATATAGCATGGCTGGTCAGGGTGTTCTGTCACACAATGTATGAGGTCTCCAAAATGAAAGAAAATGGAACATTGACATAATTTAGTCTCAAGGCCAAAGCCCATTATCTGTGGTGAGAAGAATGTTGAGAAATTCAAATATATGATACATTTAATAATAAAACATTGCATATGGCATATACTATACAGTCCATATGGAAACAAAGATTGAAATCGAAAAAGATAACACCTTACCATATCACAAACCAGAGACCAGGGGCATCATAAAACATTTATGAAACATAGGACGTGCACACGCACAAAAATATTCTGATTTATAAAACCATGAGCACGCACGTCTTACACCGGTTTTCCTTTATAAATCACAACTAACTCTAAATGTGGTGCAGCTTTTGTCACGCCCATAGATGGCCATTAATACTCAGTGAAACGCACCAAATTAACATTCATGGATTGAGACATAATGGCAAACACGAAGGAAAACCAAAAAAAGAAACTTCACTCAATGAAGTAGAACTTCTTGATGTAGAGGTGGAAAAGAGAAGAAAATGTAGTTTATAGGGAACTGTGTGGGTATCACTAATGCCAAAAATGTGTTGAAGTGGCAAAAGTTTGCAGACAATGTAAATGCCGCAGCCTCAGCAAGTCCATGGCCAAAATAAAAAAGTGGTCAGACATAAGTCGATGCCAAAAAGTGTCTAGCGCTTAATCGCTAAAGTGTGTCTACCAAAATTAGGAGAACATTAGTTACATTAGTGAGCAACATGTCTGCATCACAAATTATTTGGACATTGATCGAATGAAAATGCTTTTGATTAATGAAAGCATATTCATTCTCATTCGGTACCCTTATGGCAAAATGAGTGCAGTCAATAGCACTGATAACATTTTGGAACCAGGACATAGATGCATGTTGTGCATTTTGTTTGCCTTTTCACCCGCCGTGTACGGAAAGTTTGTGTTGCAACAACCCTATTATACTAAGTTGACCAGATTTCTGAGAAAAAATCCAGGGACATTTTCAGCTCAGAAGCGTAAATACCTCCAAAACAGGTAATGTTTTTATGTGTGTAAACTTAAAACAGAAAGACTGCCCCAGGGGTGTCACTAGACCTAGAGGTCCTGGCATTTTGGCCTGGCATTTTGGCCCAGACCAGCCCACCACAAGATCACAAATACCACCTGTCCTTGTGCTCCCCTGAATATGTATACCAACTCCTACTCCTTAAAACTACTAACGCCATGTAATGAGTATGCAAGAATCAGTGGGAATTGACACATTAAATATTGTATTTCAATAAAGTGGTGTTGAATAAATTGTAAACTTAACCAATCAAAACGCATGCAGGTGAACTCCTTCGATAAATCCTCAATAAAAATCAAATATATATTTTTTTTTAAGTTGGCAGTTGGGTCTGCCCAAAATGCGCGTCGGCCCACCGGGAAAGTACCCGATAAGCCAGATGACCTATTTTTAAACTTGTAGAGGAAAAAATGTGTTTACGGTTTCAATACAGGATTTCTAACTGAACCTGTAACTACAGTAGTATAGTAGATTTTTCCTTGTTATGGTAATTAACAGAGCAATAATCAATAAAATGTGTAATAATTATTTCAGATAAATCAGCAGTTGGCAACACTGACCATATTAATTACAAATTAAACTGTCAACAAGCTACTACTTTGCCATTTATTAGTTTTTCATTGTTGCTTTTAATAAATTTCAAGGTCAAACAGGAGCGCAAAGAACATAAAGATGTAAGAAAGGAGGGAGAGATGGGGCTTGCTACTGTCAAGAGTCAGAGATTCTTACTTCCAATAAAGACGGATACAAGTTACAAGATATTCATTGCTGCTTAAAATCTAATCCTATGCAAAATTATTGCAATGATGTTTATACATTTTTATCATAGCCTATTTTCTTAACTTGCCAGCTAAAACTGTAAAGCATTTCGCAGCATGGTCGGAACCATTGGCGGGCCGTGCATTTTACACCTAGGCCTTCAATATCTTCCCGAAATTAAAACGCATCATAATAACCTCACAATGACATTCTAGGGCTTTTGTATACAAAATATAAATAGGCTACATCGTATTTCCTTTAAGTTATATTTCTTAACGTCGGTGTGTCAGACCTCAGAAATACCACTATTTTGTTCACCCAGAAGTTTTGCAAACTACCAACATTTGTCTTTCCTCCCTGAAGGTGGCTTTCAGAGGCTAGGTCCGGGGCGTTCCTCATGCCATTTTCTACAGTTATAGTATGCACTGAATAACCTAATAACTTGCATCGTTCATTCGTTCCTGTACTTAAATGTGCGCATTTCCTTGAAGATTCTAATATTTTTTACCTATAATTTTACAAATATTAGGCTACATGAAAATAGCAATGAGAAAAACGATATTGAATTTCGCCATTTGAACTCTACTGGACAACGGCTGAGGAAAATATTTTTTTCAATAGCTGGGTCAGTGACAAATAAGGGTTGGTATGATGTCCAAATCAAAAATATGCTTTGAACTTGTTAAAACAACATGTTAGATGTTTGTTTAAATGTATAGTTTATATTTCTGTTGGTGTCATAATATTTTATATGACATTTCTACCACTTCTTACCAACTAAAGAATCACAGTTCCATTAACTTGTCAAATGGTGTAACCACAAAAGCACAACAATTATTAAATAATTCACACTCCTAGAAGTTATGCAAGTGTACTGATGAAAATAAGTTATTTATTATGAAATATCATTTTGAAGTATATTTAAAATATTTAAATTCTTAACTTTTTTGTTGTACTGAGCAAGTCAGTATGCCGTAGACATGAATGTTTTCTCTCTATTCTTGGGTCAGTTGGTTTAAAATAATTTTAAATTTCATTTTTACAGTGTTGTAGAGTGCTAAAATCATATTCATAGTAAATGTTTTGCGCAATATCAGATTTTTCTGAGAAACATTGGTTACACCAATTGACATTTATCGGTTACACCAACTGACCATACAATCTTTACCAAGAATGACAAGCAATTGACACATGAAATTGATTGAAAAGTCATGGAGTAAAATTATGTAGGTATATTTAGCTTTGCCCTGTGTTGATGGGAAGATAGCATTTTAAACAATAAATAATTAATTTCTATCATGAGTCAGAAGTTTAAAATTACAATGCGGCAAATGTTGCTGCATCTACATGCACATGTTGAATTACTCATGTAAATTCAACATGTAGGATATATTACACTAACAAAATAAGTAAATAAATATTATTTGGATTGCGTTTAGAAATAAATATTATAAACTGATAAATTTTCTTTGTGGAACAATTGACCATTTGAACAGCACATAGCAGCTCATTCGAGGGAAGAAGACACAGTCAGGTTGGCAAATGCAGTTGGAACAAAACCACTGAACGCTGTGTGAGGTGCAATCGTTTTGTTTGCAGTTCTTGCTTTTACAGTCTGCCAAAGTTCTGTGCTGACTGTGGGCCAGAAGCATGCAGATATTGATTAGAAATAAAAGTGTAATGATACTGTTAGAGGTCTAATGATTGGAACAAGTTTCAAGAAGCATATGGAAATTAATGCGTGAAAGCATAGTAATGGCGCAATGGCCCATAGACTTTCGCATATTCTCATAGATATATTCACCTACACTTCATTATTTAATTATTTGGACTGTCTTACTTGTAATTAAATGTACAAATGGGTAAAAGACATGCCGCTCATTTTTTCTGTCCCTGAGGTTTGAAAAACTTTAGAAATGTGAAAATGTGAAAATAAAGTTATATTTTACTTTAAAATATATTTTTCTTTGGGCCCCTTTCTTGAAATGCCTGATTTTATTAAGTTTTGAGATAATATTGAGAGAATAAGGGCAAAAATGTCTAAATGGTGTAACCATAAAAATGTAGCACCAAGAAAATAAGTTGTTGAAAAAATGTCTAATGATGTTATAAACAGCCTCTGAAATACATTGGCATAATCTTAAACATGTATTTTTTTAATACCAAATAATAAGAGAAACATGGAAGTTCTGAATATTTCCATTAACATGGGAATCATGTCTGCCAAGTCAAACGTCTGGTATATCTACTGGTGTAACCACCATTTTTGGAGCCATTTTGAAAAATGTTAAATGTGAAATTAAAAACAAATTTCATTTATAGATGTTTAAGTTCTTTTTCGATTATATTTCAAGCTGCACAGTATATTTATCATTTTAATCATTATAACAACCACAATCATTTTAATCACTTTATTATTATTATTAATATATTATAATAATTTATATTATTAATATTAATATTATTAATAATATCTATAATAATACTAATAATAACAATAATAATAATAAACATTACAAAAGTAGAACTATTGTCCATAACTTGATCAGGTTAATCTCATAAAGGAAGAGGTCCAATGGTGTAACCCGGTTACACCACTGGACATTTAAAATTGAAAGCAAAATTTGCAGGCATTATTGTGGGTGACGTAAAGTAAAACGTTTCTTTCCATTCTGACATTCAGTTTGGAGTTCAGGAGATTGTCTTGACCAGGACCACACCCCTAGATGCATTGAAGCAACTGCCATGTGATTGGTTGAGTAGATCATTGCATTAATGAGAAACTGAACGGGAGTTCCTAATAATCATTTAGGTGAGTGTATACTTGTGTATAAGTCGATCTCATGTATTCACCCTTTGCACGTGACGTCACACTCTACTAGCGTAAAAATGAACGCCTTGACGAACGGCGGAAGAGCTATGCTATAGAGTAGATGGATGGCAAGCCAAATGCTGTTTGTGTTCAGTCATTATAAAAATATTTTTTATCGGATACCTTTTGATGGGGACAGAAGGCAGCGAAGGGTTGCTACTATCAGCCGAAAGGACCTCCAAGTACTCCAGGATTTGCAGTGAGCATTTTTTATATGGTAAGATTCATGTATGTATTTCCCAGCTACTTGTCCTTCCTTTGTGTAATACCATACTGTTATGTAGTGGGAAATCAATGTTTACAGGACCAAGTAATGACTACACTCACACTGGGTTGCACAAATCATGTTTCTCTTTACAGATAACAGATAGTTGGATGGCCAGAATATGTTGAAGGTTCCACAGTCAAATGTATGTCCCCCCTCCCGTAAATGTGTAAGGCCCGTTCTTTTGTACTAGTATTTGCACCAGGATGGCGCCTATAGGTACTGAGAGGTGTTGCTCTGTTCTAACTCCAGCCTGTGAGGTGATCACCATTTAGTATGCAGCGGGGGTGAGTGGGAGGTCACTCACAGAAATAATAAATTGCTTTGTTTTTAGTCAAGTTAGTTGAGTTCAAATCGTAAACGATTCTCCGGGCAAGCTTTTGCCCTAGCTGTGTGTTATTAGATCGCTAGTATAATTGTAGTTTGTAGCCGAAGGATAACAGAACGTGAAATATTCTGGGTATGTAATTTGTATTTCATTGTCCGGTTGAAGTGTTGTATTTCTTATGCTCTTTAACTGGAATTAAATGTTATTTGATTTATACCCAGTTCCATCTGAGACTTCCTCAGTTTTTCCCAGTATATATCCGGTGGAGATTTCGGGTGTTGATACCTATCCTGTTAACTACATACACTAGTATTCTGTTCATTTGTAACACACCTACTTTGCTAGCAAGCTATTCTGGTGCCTTTCGTGTAATCACTGAGACGTAACTATTTCTGTAGCGGGGCCCGCAGACGACTCAAGTAGGGATTCTTTTGGGCAATTCGGCCCGGTAGCAAGTTCAGCTCAGTTGTGGGCATTCCTTTCTACCGTGCCCCTACTAATTTGGTTCAGTTTCCGGAAGCATATCCGCAACGTAGGGGCAAGCGGATGGACCATCGGTCCCGCCGGCTGTAGCAGGCACATCCGTGAGAACAGGTAGCTCTACATATTACACATTTAGTGTGGCTCGGAGCGTCTAGGCTAGCTACCTAGCAGTTTCCGAGTTCACGCCCGCTAGGCTCCGGTTGAACTTGCTCAGATAACACAAACACATGGAGTCAGATTTATAGATATTAAATATCTACGAGGCAAATAAGATCAATAAGATCATTCTCCATGCTTTTCATTAAGCTTTTATTTATCTTAAAACTCAGTACATTGCCCCAAGGGAAAAGGAATATTACCAACCCTAATTTTAGAAATATCAGTCCTTGTTTACTTGTAAACCCTGCATACATGTCATTTATGATCGACGGTGACAGACATTTCTACGAAGGAGTCTTGAGGAGAGGGAGACTGGTCAATATACTAATTGGACACATTGAAGTGTAGCATGGTCATGCACAATGGAAGAGTACCCTATGTTAAGGCCTACCCACTATAGCATAATATATGAAATAGAAATCTTACAAAAATGGTATAGGCCTAAAATAATATTAAACATTCAAAAATAAAAATAAATTGAAGCACTTTTAAAAAAAAAATAAGATTTCTATTTTTATATACAGTATACTTGTGCTTCAAATAAAAAATGATTTACCTTTTTCTTTAAAAAAATAAGGTTACACTTTATTTGGAGAGTCTGACATTCCATCTGTATGTGCTCTACAGATAGTTTGTTGATGATATGACTATCAACAAACTATCAACGAACCATCTGTTGATAAGCAACTTATTGTGTATTTTAAGGGTAGGGGCAAGTTTAGAATATGTTTTAGGGTAATGGTTAAGGTTAGGTTTAACATAAGGGGAATGGTTAAGGTTAGGATTAGGGTTAGGGTTAGTAGATAGTTTGTTAAAATGTTGTTGACAGTATGCAGATAATATTTAGAGCATCTAGAGATGGACTCTCAAAATAAAGTGTTACCAAAAATAATTTATATAATATATATGAATGTATATGGAGCGTAAAAAAAAAGGTGACTTTGAAATTGTGGCGTTAAAGGCGATGCAAACAAAAACTTGGGTGCACCTAAATTTGTGCTGCTGCACCTACAAAAAAATAAGTTAGGCGCACCAGTGAAACCAAGGAAAAAGATTAGTCCGGAGCCCTGGTTCCAAGTGTAAATAGTTGTACCAGTACATTAACAATCAAATGTTTACTTATCCATTAAAATCTGCTCAAATGTAACAGAGTACTCATTTGATTATACATACATACGCAACCAAATTTCATGGTTTTACACTTCATGTTTTAAACAAAACTAAAATAATAAGGGTAAAGCATATACAGTAGTTGGCCCTACTACTCCTCCAACCCTTGTGAGTCTGTGGACTGTATTTTGTCTGACAGCAGTCTATCTGGGCATGTATATGTCTTGGCCAATAAGTAAGATAAAATGGCTGACCTATAGAAGGCCTCAACATTCTGCATAGCTTCTGTAAAAAAGTCAGCATCTGGCAAAATCCTCTGTAAAAAAAACTGGATGTAGACCACACCATGAAGTCGCAGAACTTCTGCCTCGTCACAAACAACTGAGCTTGCACCTGGTAGTGGTATTGATGATCTCTGTTAAGTACATATGTACCATCTGTGTTCTCAATGCAGAAATGTTTCTTTTCAGTGGTGCTGAGGACTCTTTGGCGATGAGGTGAGGTGTCTTAGGCATAGTGCGGGCACTTGATCTCCAAAATACCATCGCCACAGCTGGAGCAGGACAGCAAGGCATCTGGAGATGTTCCAAGGTAGGGACGGGAGGGATCAATGTAGAGACCAGTGTCACGAACACTTAGGTCCTGATGCTGTTGTGCAGTGTAAGCCTGAATGGTCTCTCTGACTTTATGTTCCTGTTCACAGCCCCATCTGACATTTAGAAAAATCATGCTTTTAAGTTATCGTAGCTCTTTGAGTGCCCTTTACATTGGATTTCTTCTCACATTTTCCTAAGAGCTATAAGCACTCTAGATGCCAGTACCCAAAATTGGCCTAATTTTAATAGCACATAACGTATCATATTCTATGACAGAGTAGTTTGTGATAAAAAAAGGTGTAAATTAACTATAACAGGAACATTACGAATAAATAGGCAGATGATCTTCACCATACACCTGGGATGACACATAGATAAGGACCTACACCATACACATGGGAGGACACGTAGATAAGGACCTACACCATACACCTGGGAGGACACATAGATAAGGACCTACACCATACACCTGGAGGACACGTAGATAAGGACCTACACCATAAACATGGGAGGACACATAGATAAGGACCTACACCATAAACATGGGAGGACACATAGATAAGGACCTACACAATACACCTGGAGGACACGTAGATAAGCACCTACACCATACACCTGGGAGGACACATAGATAAGGGCCTACACAATACACCTGGTAGAACACATAGATAAGGGCCTACACCATACACCTGGAGGACACGTAGATAAGGACCTACACCACACACCTGGGAGGACACGTAGATAAGGACCTACACCATACACCTGGTAGGACACATAGATAAGGACCTACACCATACACATGGGAGGACACATAGATAAGGACCTAAACCATACACCTGGTAGGACACGTAGATAAGGGCTCTCAAAGAGATTGAGGGATGCTCTCTTTCATCATGTTTGTAACTTGTTTGTAATGTTGAGAATTTGTAATACTGACTGAAATAAATATTCCAATGATAAATTCATTTATTTGTCTTGTGTTTGTTTCTTTTATGTTTTTTTTAAACAAAGCAGGGGCCCTCTACATTAGAAGAGAAAATGTACTGCATACATTTCCATAGTTGATACATAACTGTTCAAAGCACATCTAATTTCTTTACTCACACTATGGTGAAATTAAAAACAGAAATTGTATGTCTGTGTCATCATGTCACACATGCCTGGTTGCAAGTGTTGTAAATCTGCATAGGTCAGGGTAACAGATCTGCCTAATTAGGGATTTGGAAGGATTTGTAGGGTCTGTCCTTGCACCTGACTTGCACCTGGATGCCGTCACCCAACCAGCCCTCATGTCAAACGATACCCTTAAATCTCCCTGTTGTTGTGTCTCTTTTTCAACTTTTACTGCCTACAACATGCAAATGATAGAAGATGACATGACTTTCATGCACATTTTAGTAATATGCGATTAAGAGGGATGAATATACATGCTCTGGTGTGACTTTCATATCATTGAATACTGCATCACATTTTTTCTTAAGGTCAGAGGCAGACAGCTTCCGGTTCTGAGCACTGTACAACTCGGTCAGGGGCTGTGGTAGACCCAGAGACACCACCTTTGATTGAAACTGTTTACAGTATTTGGGCAATATGTGTAGGACACTACTCTTCTCTGAACAGTTTGGTGTTGCGTTATCCAGAGCCCTGTAGAATTGTTCTATGACTGCTGCAGACACACCCATTTTATTCCCCAGATGGATGACCTGAATGGCTTTTCTTTTGTACACTATAATGCTTTTTGGCAGGAGTTGAAAAATCTATTCCCGATCCCTATTCGTACAGAGCCTTGCCCGCTGTCTGGGCCCATCAGTGCAACTTCTGTCTTCCAGATATTTAACAGCAGAGTTTATTGCGTACAGCAGAGCTGTTACGTGGGAGCACACCTCTCCCAGGCCTCGCTTTACATGTACAGTGGCCGCACACGACTGTCCCATCCTTCTTCAAAGACACCCATGGTTTTAGCTGCGTTTCAGACAGTGACTGGCTATGATGAACCTACAATTACATAAAGTGGCATAATTAGATTATTTTTACTTTAATGTTATTGTGATGTTATTGTTTACTGCTGCAGTGACACCATAAATGCCTCTAGTGAATACATCCTAATTATTATGCTGTGTCTAACTGGTTAAATCTTAACATAGGCTACAGCAAATATAATCACAGATAAGAGGATTGCTAGATGTTACACTTATGTGTGGTTACTACGGATCATATACACTCCGTCATTTACTGCATGAATTAACGTGTCATAGATAATTAATGACTGCATTTCCCAGAGCTGGGATGCGGTCAGGCATCAATTTGAAAGTTGCATTGGCACACCCAGTGACCAACGTTATGTGGGTATCCACGACTGACCATGTCTTCTAAAAACATAGGCTATGTGTTATATACATTTTTACTTAAGTAGAATAGATGTTAATACAAAATAAACCCTTACCTTTGACAATATGAGGTACCTCCCCCCGCCGTGAGCGTAGCATTGCGGACCTGTAACCCAGCCAGCTACAAACAACTGGTAAGCATCAAGACTTTTAAACGCTTTGAGATCAGCACCAGTGAATGGGGATATACCGTTTACCACATAGTGGTACAGATCATGTGGACTGAAGTCAGGCAGACTCTGCGATTTAATTAGGTCCGTGAAAATGGAGGGAGGAAGAAGGTAAGGGTCGGTATCCAATCCTGCAATCTCCAACTTTTCCAAATATCGCTCTTTGTGAGCACCTACCAGATGCCCTACTTCGACCGATAACGGCACGACAACTTGTTGTTCAATAAAAGAAGCCATAGAGAAGAATATAGTTTTATTATTAGTGTATTTAGTGTTATTTATTTTAATCTGATTGAAACTAATGAAAATTTCCAGCTTGTCTACTACACTGTTTAGCTTGTGCTTTTTTTGATTCTGCCATCCGTCATGGCATCGTCACGTGGTCTTGTCACGTGTTTGCAAAGGGTGAATAAGTTGAGGGCAGTTTTTTGAACAACAATTATAAAATATACTATGACTCGTGGATAAGTCGAGGGTAAAACTTGGGGCTATAAAATTATGTGATTTTATAATTTTTCCTAGCAGTAATCACTGCACCGTATGCTAAACTATGGCTCGTTATACACAAGTACTTTATATACAGTGGTCTTAATAGTCAACAAACAAGAGTCAACAGTCAATCGACTTATCTGGTGTATTCAGATGAGAGTCATTAGGCCTACTCTCTCACAGTAGGTGGTATCCAGTGGCATGCCCGCAATTTATATCAGTATGATTTATATTATATGCTAACAGACTGAGCAGTGACGCATGTGACTTGGTATCAGATTTCCTTCAAGCATCAACATTCAGCTACCGGTAAGTACACAAGCACAACTGGTAACTTGACATTGCCCCGCATTCAATGTACAAAATTCTATTTAAACTAGCACTGACCCATGGATACCTCGACTCTATACGGTGCATGCAATAGACCTTGCACAGTCACATTCTCATCTAATTGTCAAATGTGATGATACAGATGCACTAGTTTAGCTTCTGTACTATTTAAGCAAAGGAATGTTTGGATCCTCAGCAGTGTTTATGCACTCTGGACCTGGCCTTAAGGAAAGATATGTCCCTATCTGTTTGATCGCTCAGAAGCTTGGACACCACAAGCATTTGGTACATAATTGGGAGTCTTTGTGAGTTAAAGGAAATTGCAAAATGTTGGACTCTGGTAGCCTGGAAGAGGCTTTGCCTGTGGAAAGATGGTATGCCTTCCTCCTTTATGGCCAAAAAAAAAGGTGGATGTGCATCCTTGCACCAACCTGGATGAGCTGAGAATCTAGAATCTACTAGAATCTACCACAGATTTGTCAGCAGCAAATCTACCCTTAACCCTTAACAGAAGATGCCTTCCAGCAACATGTGCTAAGAGCCTTGTACCAAACAGCAGTGTGGCATCACAGCCACCTGGTCAAACCTCTTCTCTGGAACCCAGTTGGTAGAGGATGGTGGCTCAGAGAAGATGCGTGCATTGACCCTGTGATGTTCCAGAAGGCACTAGCACATAAAGAAGTTACCCACCTCATCACCAACCTCTACTGTAAAGACGGAAACTGCAACAATGCCACCAAATGCCAGTGTCTTTCAATAGGCTTCACCTGCACAGAGTTTTGCTCTTGCCCTTTCCCAGATTGTCCAAATATTACCCACTTTGTCACTGATGAGTGACAGTGGTGTGTTGCAGTTGTAACATCATGGGGCCTGACCTTAAACTGGCCACTGAAAATGGCCTAACCCCCAGAATTGCTACCAAAAGCAGTTCATGTTGCAAATAGTTGCAGCTAGAAAATAACAGCCAGAGAAGAGCTGGAGATTCAGTGAGGAGAGGGCTCATTCCCCCTCAGAGTGTTTGTTTTGTTAGACTGCCATTTGTTTGATTTAAGACAGTAATTTAATTTGTATTGTGTGAAGTTATAGTTTCATGAAAAGGTTAATTAAGGTCAAAATGAAATCTCCTGTTTGTGCTATGGTAAGGTGTTATCTTTTTCAATTTCAATCTTTGTTTCCATATGGACTGTAAAGTATATGTCATTAGAAATATTTAATTATTAAATGTATCTTATATTTGAATTTCTCAACATTCTTCTCACCACTGATAATGGGCTTTGGATGAGACAGTGTTCCATTTTCTTTCATTTTCGACACCTCATACACTGATTGAAAGAATGCTATATTTACATATGCCCTGATTTGCAATACTATATTTACATATTTGGTATTGCTGGATACAGAACAACCCCACTCCCAGAGCTTGTGTGATTGATCTGCATTAGTTTACGCATTAACCCCCATACTGTCACGATGGCCTGGAGGGTCTGGGCTGTCGTGACCAGGACATGAGGGTGATTGACTAAATGTTTTATGTATGTGTTACTGAAGGTCTGTTGTATGTGTTGTGTGCGCCGACCTCTGGGCACTGGGAGGCGGTAGGTGCTTGGTTGCTCATCACGCATGAATGGGGCTCTCCCACACCTGCGCTTGATGAGTAATCAAGACGCCTATTTCGTCCCAGTGTTCTGGAGTGTTCGGCGCGTGTTCTTGTGGACCAGTTCCCTGTCTGGAGAGACGTACGTGTGGTCGTGGTTCAGTCCGTTGTTTATGCAATGTAAGTGCCGTTATTGATTGAGCCTTCACCTCGTAATGTGTCGTACATAGTGGTATGTGTATGGTTGAACCAGGCGTACGTTCTATATGTTATCTCGTG